>PVKV010000187.1:293320-363037 GCA_004027835.1 Alouatta palliata | reverse complement strand
CTGTAATCCCAGCACTTTGGGAGGCCGAGGCGGGTGGATCACGAGGTCAAGAGATCGAGACCATCCTGGTCAACATGGTGAAACCCTGTCTCTACTAAAAATACAAAAATTAGCTGGGCATGGTGGCACATGCCTGTAGTCCCAGCTACTCGGGAGGCTGAGGCAGGAGAATTGCTTGAACCCAGGAGGCGGAGGTTGCAGTGAGCCAAGATCGCGCCATTGCACTCCAGCCTGGGTAACAAGAGCGAAACTCCGTCTCAAAAAAAAAAAAAAAAAAAAAAAAAAAAAAAAAAAAAAAAAAAAAAAAAAAAAAAAAATTAAAAAAAAAAAAAAAAAAAAAAAAAAAAAAAAAAAAAAAAAAAAAAAAAAAAAAAAAAAAAAAAAAAAAAAAAAAAAAAAAAAAAAAAAAAAAAAAAAAAAAAAAAAAAAAAAAAAAGAAAGCAGGGATAGCTCTTTTTATATTAGATAAACAGACATCAAACAAACACCAGTAGAAAAAGACAAAGAAGGACATTACAGAATGCTAAAGGGTTCAATTCAGCAAGAAGACTTAAGTATTCTAATATATAGGCATTTGACATTGGAACACACAGATTCATAAAATGAGTACTTCTGGACATACAAAAAGACATAAACTGTCATACTATAACAGTGAAGGATATCAATACCGCACTGACAACATTGGTAGATACCAAGATAGAAAACTACCGAAGAAAATTTGGATTTACACTTGACACTTGGCCATTTGAACCAAATAGACATCTACAGAATACTCCACTCATCAAACAAAATATGCATTCTTCTCATATGCACAGAACATACTCCAAGATCAACTACATGCTCTGTCATAAAGCAAGTCTCAATAAATTTTTTAAAAATACAAATCATATCAACCATAATCTTGGACCACAGTACACTAAATGTAGAAATCAATACCAAAAAGATATCTCAAAAACCATGCAATTACATGGAAATTAATTTGCTCCTGAATGACTTTTGGGTAAACAATAAAATTAAGGCAAAAATAAAAAAAATTTTTGAAATAAATGCAAACAGAAACATAATATATTAATATCCTGAGGATGCAGCAAAAGCAATGTAAAGAGAAAAGTTTATAGCACTCAACATCAACCTCAAAAATCTAGGAAGTTCTCAAATTAATGATCTAACATCACATCTTGAGAAATTAAGAAAGCAAGGGCAAACTAAATCCAAAGCTACCAGAAGAAAAGAAATAAATGAAATCACATAGGAGCTGAACAAAATTGAAACACCAAAATTTATGCAAAAAAAAAAAAAAAAAACACACATTGGTTATTTGAAAGGATAAAGAAAATCAGTTGATCACTAGCTAGATTAACAACCGAAAACAACATCCAAATAAGCACAGAGACAACAAATGTGGCATTACCACTGATTCCCCCAAAACAAAGATTTCTCAGACACAACTATGAACACTTCTGCACAAAAAAATTAGAAAATCTAGATAAAATGGAAATCACAGTCTCCCAAAATTGAATTAGGAATAAGTTGAAACACTGAGCAGACCAACATCAAGTTCTGAAATTGAATCCATAATAAAAGTCTACAAACCAATGAAAGCCCCAGACTAGATGGATTCACAGCTGGATTCTACCTTACGTACAAAGAAGAGCCAGTACAAATTTTATTGAAATTCTTGCAAAAATTGAGAAAGAAAAACTCCTCTCTAATGTATTCTATGAAACCAGCATCAGTCTGAAACTAAAACCTGGTAAAGACACAACAAAAAAGAAAATCACAAGTCAATATCTTTGGTGAATATAGACATAAAAATCCTCGAAAGAAAGAAAGAAAGAAAAACTAGAAAAACAAATTCAACAACATATCAAAAACATTAATTCATTGTTCAGTAGGCTTTTTTCCTGGGCCGGTTCAGCATATACAAATTAACAAATATGATTCATCACATAAACAGAATTTAAAAATAAGTATATGATTATTTCAATAGATGTAAAAAAGAAGAGCTTTTAATAAAATCCAATATCTCTCCATTATAAAAACCTTCAAGAAACTAGGCACTGAAGGAACATTTCTCAAAATAATAAGGGCCATGTATGACAAACTCACAGCAAACATCATACTGAATGGACAAAAACTGGAAACGTTCTGTATAAGAACTAGAAAAAGACAAGAATGCCCACTCTCACCACTTCTATTCAGCATAGTACTGAATGTACTAACCAGAGCAATCAGGCAAGAGAAAAAAATAAAAGGCATCCATAGAGAAAAGAAGTCAGATTATCTCTCTTCACAGACAATATGATTGTCTACCTAGAAAACCCTAAGGACTCCACCCAAAGGCCCCTGGAAGTGATACATGATTCCAATAAAGTTTCAGGATACAAAAGTCACTGTACAGAAATCAGTAGCATTTTTATATACCAATAATGTTCAAGCTGAGAACCAAATCAAGAATTCAATCCCATTTACAACAGTCAATAGCCACAGACAAAACAACAACAATAACAATAACAACAACAACAAAGAACTAGAATACAGCTAACATGGGAGGAAAAAGATCTCTGCAATGAGAAAGAGAAAACACTGCTGAAAGAAATCAGAGATCATGTAAACAAATGGAAAAGCATTCTGTGCTCATGGACTGGAAGAAACAACATCATTATAATGGCCATGCTGCCCAAAGCAATCTACAGATTCAATTCTATTCCTGTCAAACTGCCAATGTCATTTATTCATAGAAGAAGAAAAACTATTCTAAAATTCACATAAACTGCCCCCCCAACCCCCACCCCCAAAAAAGAGCCTGAATAGCCAAAGAAATCCTAGGCAAAAGAGAACAAAGTTAGAAGCATCATATTGCTTGACTTTGAACTATACTACAAGGCCACAATAATCAAAATAGCATGATAATGGTACAAAAACAGACACAAAGACAAATGGAATAGAATAGAGAATGTAGAAATCACACTGAACACTTACAGCCATCTGATATTTGACAAAGTTAACAAAGATAAGCAGTGAGTAAATACTGTCTATTCAGGAACTGCTACAAGAATAGTTGGCTAATCATATGCAGAACAATGAACCTGGACTTATCCCTTCTACCATGGACAAATATTAACTCAAGATTGCTTAAAAATTTAAATTTTAGATCCCAAACTATAAGAATCCTAGAAGAAAACATAAGAAACACCATTCTGAACTTCAGCCTTGGAAAATAATTTATGACTAAGTCCTCAAAAGCAATTGCAACAAAAACAAAAATTGACACATGGGACCTAACTAAAAAGATTTTAGACAGCAAAATAAACTATCAACAGGTAGGCAGGTAAACAGACCACCTAAAGGACAGAAGCAAATATTTGCAAATATTTGTAAAGCATGCTTCTGACAAAGGTGTTATGTCCAGAATCTTTAAAGGAGTTGAACAATTGAACAAGCAGAAAAAAAAAAAGATGATTAAAAAATAGGCAAAATCTATGAACACTTTTCAAAAGACATGCAAGTGGCCAATACACATGAAAAAATGTATCACATTGCTAATCATTAGAGAAATTCAAATCAAAATCACAATGAGATACTATCTCACACCGGTCAGAATGGCAATTATTAAAAGGTCAAAAAACAACAGGCTGCAGAGAAAACAAAACATTTATATGTTGTTGTTGCAAATATAAATTAGTTCAGCCATTATGGAAAGTGGTTTGAAGTTTCTGATATAACTTAAAACAGAACTACCATTTGACTCAGCAATCCCATTATTGGTTAAACATCCAAAAGAAAATAAACCATTCTACCAAAAAAGCATATGCACTTGCAGGTTCATTGTTGCACTATTCACAATAGCAAAGACTTGACATCAACCTAGTTGCCCACCCACAGTGGATTACATAAAGAAAATGTATATATATTCAATAGGATACTACTCAGCCACCAAAAGTGTGAAATTGTGTCCTTTGAGGCAACGTGGATGCAACTACAGGCCATTATTTTCTGCAAATTAGCATTGGAACAGAAAACCACATATTGCATGTTCTCACTTATAAGTGGTAGCTAAACCTTGAACACTCATGGATGTAAAGAGAGCAACAATAAAAACTGGGGACTACTCAAGAGGGAAGGGGTGGAGCAAGGTTTGCAAAACTAACTACTGGATACTATGCTCAATACCCCAGTTCTGAGATCATTCGTACCCTAATCCTCAGAGTCACACAATATACCCAGGTAACAAACCTGCGCATGTACCCCTGCATCTAAAATAAAAGTTGGAAAAAAAAGAGTGCTGGGACTAATGCAAAATTTTATTCAAAATCAATTAGAAAAATACACATTTGAATAAGCATGTGCTTTGATTATCATACTCTTAACTTTGCAAATCTTTTAAGGAAAGCCAAGTAAATATTAACAACAACACAATAACATGCATGTAAATTGCTTCTGAATGGCAAGTACAGGACTTGGCCAATACTTTTTTAAATATTTAGATATTTTTTCTCAAAATTCATGAAGATTACCTGTTTCAACCAGTCATTCACTACCTATATTTTTAAGAAATCTGACTGCAGAAAAAGGAAAACATATAAGGAAACTGAATAAATGACCCTAAATATATTTGTCAAATATCTTGGTTGCGAGCAATAGAAACCAACTCTAGCTAACCTGAGTTTATCTGAAAGTATACACTCATGTACACATATTTCACCATCGCTGCTTCCTACACAGACTTTCACGGCAATTTTACTGAAGAATTTGAGAGACTCACAGATTTAAGGTGAGGAAGAAGAATTGAATTTGGGAAAAATGTTGGAATAATGAGAATTTTCAAAGCAAAGAATGGCGTAGAAACACTGTGAGTTACTGAAACATTGCTATGTAGATGTTGATTCCACTACTCTGTAGGATACCAACATTACTTGACCCTGCCACTAATGACCTTAACTGAATTCTAACAGTCCTTTTTAGTTTTGTTTTACTAGCTCCATATTCAAACTTCAAGGCAGACCTCCCTAACTGGCTGAACATAAGCCATGTGCATCATATCATACTACTGGAAATTTGGTTAAAGAAGATTCTTCTCCCTCAACATCATGGTGGCAGGCAGTATACTATTCCTCATCAATCACATAGACATTGGAGAATTCCCCTTAATATAAATAGTAGTAATTTATGAACAGCTAAATAAAACACAAAAATGCTTATATCCATTTTAATGTGGACTAGTTATCCTAGAGATAAAAGGGAAAAAAAGACAAAATAGTTTGAGTGAAATTCACATAACACAAAAAGTTATGTTAAATGTGTTAACACATAACATATTTAAAAAATTGTGGTAAGAACTCTTAACATGAGGTCTACCCTCACAACAAAGTTTAAAGTACAAAATACAGTATTGTTAACTATAAGCACAACGTTGACAGCAGATTTCTAGAGCTTATTACCATTTTAAACCACTTTAAATTATACATTCTGCTGCATTTAGTACATTCACAGCTTTGTATAATAACCATCTCTGCCTAGTCCCAAACTGTTTTCATCCCCAAAAGAAAACCCCATGCTCATTAATCAGTGATACCCCATTCTCCAATTCCTAGGCCTTGATAACAATCATTATGCTTTCCATCCCTATGGATTTATCGATTCTTAAAAATTCATATAAATAGTCATATAAAATCATGCAATATGTAATGTTCCGTGTCTGCTTCTTTCACACAGAATAAAATTTAAAAGTTTGTCCATGTTATATCATGTGTTATTGCATCATCCTCTTTTACAGCTGAAAAACATTGTATGGATATACCACATTTTGTTTATTCATTCATTCCTTGATGAGTATGTGGGTTGTTTCCACGTTACAGATATCATGAGTGGTGCTGCTATATACAATCATATGCAAGTATTTGAGTGTTTTATATTCCATTCCTTTGGGTATATACTGAGGAGTGGAATTGCTGAGACATGGTCATTCTGTGTTTTACTTTTTTTGAGGAACTGATAAACTTTTCCACAAAGATTGAACCATTTTCTATGAATACAGGTGTAAAAGAGTTTCAGTCTCTTCCCATCTTTCCCAATATTTTTTATTATTATTTTGTTTGTTTGTTTGTTTTTCTGTTTAATTGTTATCCCAATCCTAGTGGGTGTGAAGGGGTATCTCACTGTATTTTTTACTTGCATTCTCTAGTAACTAATTGTAATGAAATATTTTTAATAACTTGTCAGCAATTATATACCTTTTTTAAAAAGAGGTCTGTTCAAGAACTTTGCCCATTTAAAAAATGAAATTGTCTTTTTGTTGTCGAGCTTTAAGAATTCTTTACATGTTCTGGATAACATACTTTTACTAGATGTATGATTTGTGCACTATTTCCATCATGAAGGTTGTCTTTTCACTCTCTTGATAATGATCTTTGGCAAGCAAAATTTAAAAAGTCATTTTAGGCTGGGTGTAGTGGCTCATGCCTGTAATCCCAGCACTTTGGGAGGCCAAAGCAGGTGGATAACTTGACCAGGAGTTTGAGACCAGCCTGGCCCACATGGTGAAACCCCTTCTTTACTATAAACATCAAATTTAGCCTGGCATGGTGGTGCATGTCTGTTATTCCAGCTACTTGGGAGGCTGAGGCAGGAGAATCGCTTGAACATGGGTGGTGAAGGTTGCAGTAAGCTGAGATCGAGCCACTGTACTCTAGCCTAGACAACAGGCTAAAACATAAAAAAGTCCTTTTAAAATCCAATGTCTTGAAGATTTTCTCTTATGCTTCCATCTAAGACTTTTATAATTTCAGCTTTTACATTTAGGTCTTTGATCCATTTTGAGTTAATTTTTGTATTTGGTGTAAGGTAAGTGCTCAGCTCCATTTTTTTGCATGTGAATATTCAGGGTTTTTTTTTATTATTATTTTTTCTCTTTAGCACTTTTGGTGGAAGGAACTATTCTTTCTCTCTTTTTTATTTTTTATTTTTCCATAGGTTATTGGGATACAGGTGGTGTTTGGTTACATGAGTAAGTTCTTTAGCGGTGATTTGTGAGATTTTGTTTCACTCATCACCTGAGCAGTATACACTGCACCCTATTTGTACTATTTTATTCCTCACACCCCTCTCACCCTTTCCCACAAGTCCCCAAAGTCCATTGTATCATTCTTATCCCTTTGTGTCCTCATAGCTTAGCTCCCACATATCAATGTGAAAATAAGATGTTTTGTTTTCCATGCTGAGTTACTTCACTTTGAATAACAGTCTTCAATCTCATCCCGGTCACTGTAAATGCTGTTAATTTATTCATTTTTATGGCTTAGTAGTATTCTTTCTCTCTCGAATGGTCTTAACATCCTAGCCTAAATCAATTTGCCATTGATATGGGTTTATTTCTGGAATCTCGATTCTATTTTTATGGTCTATAGGTTTAACCTTATGCCATTATGACATTGTTTGATTCTTGTAGTTTTGTAGTAAGTTTTAAAGCCAAGAATTTCAGTCTTCTTGGACTTTTCATTTTCAATAATGTTTTGGCTATTAGAAGCTTCTGGTAATTCCATGTAGATTTAGGAATGAGCTTTACTATTTCTGAAAAAAAGCCATTGGAATTTCCATAGAGATTGCATTGCATTTGTAGATGACTTTGGTAGTACTGCCAGCTTTACAATGTTAAGTATTTTTTTTTTTTTTTTTTTTTTTTTTGAGACGGAGTTTCGCTCTTGTTGCCCAGGCTGGAGTGCAATGGCGCGATCTCGGCTCACCGCAACCTCCGCCTCCTGGGTTCAAGCAATTCTCCTGCCTCAGCCTCCTGAGTAGCTGGGACTACAGGTGCATGCCACCACGCCCAGCTAATTTTCGTATTTTTAGTGGAGACGGGGTTTCACCACGTTGACCAGGATGGTCTCGATCTCTTGACCTCGTGATCCACCCGCCTCGGCCTCCCAAAGTGCTGGGATTACAGGCGTGAGCCACCGCGCCCGGCCAATGTTAAGTATTTTAATCTGTAGACATGGGACTTCTTTTCATTTTCTTTGGTCTTTATTTTTTTCATTTCTTTCAGCAATATTTTGTGGTTTTCAGTGTATAAATCTTCCCCTATCTCGGTTAAATTTATTTCTAGGTATTTTATTCTTTTGAATGTTACATAAAATTGATTATTATCTTAATTACTTTTTTTTGTGTTATTCTCTACAGATGTGTACAAATGCAAGTGATTTTTGCATGTTGATCCTGCAACTTCCCTGAATATGTTAGATACAGAATTTTATTTTTCATTCTCTGGGATTTTTAAAATATAAAATCATACAATCTGTGAATAGAGTTTTACTTCTTTCTTACAAATCTGGATGTTTTATCTTTATTTTCTCTCTCCATCTCTTCTCTCTCTCTTTCTCTCTCTCTTTTCCCTTTCTCTTACTTGTTCTGGCCAGAACTGAAAGTAGTAGTGAAAGTGGCCATTATTTTTTTATTTCTGACCTTAGGAAAACATTTCTGTCTTTAACTCCTGAGTGATGTTAACCATGGATTTTTCATAAGTTCCCTTTTTCATATTGAGGAAGTCTCTACTTCTAGTTGGCTGAATTTTTATTATGACAAGGTGTTAGATTTTACTGAATATTTTTTCTGCCTCAGTTGAGGTGATCATGTATATATTTTTTTATACTCTTGTTCTATTATTAATATAGTGTATTACATTGACCGATTTTCACATGTTGGAACATTCTTGAATTCCTTGGACAAATCCCACTGAGTTAAACATATAATCTTTCAAATGAGATTTCGGAGACGGTTTGCTAGTACTTAAGATTTCTGCATCTATCCTTGTAAGGGACATTGGTCTGTAGCTTTCTTGTAGTATGTTTGTTGGTCTTTGTTATCAGTATAATGTTGGCCTAATAGAATGAATAAAGAAATGTTCTCTCCTCTTCCATTTATTTTGAAAGAGGTTAAGAATTTAAGTTAATTCTTCTTTAAAAGTTGATAGGATTCACTAGTAAAGCGATGTGGTCTATGAATGTTTCTTTGTTGAAAGGTTTTTAGTTACTAATTCAATCTTTACCTTTTATAAGTCTGTTCAGATACCTACATATTGAATCAATTTTGTATTTATGTGTGCTTCTAGAAATTTCTTCATTTTCTCTAGACAATTTGTTAGAAAACACTTATTCATAACATTTTTAATTTGTTTTCTTCTATCAGATTAACAGTAATGTCACATTCCTTCTGTTTTTAGTTCTTTGTATAATCTCTATCTTTTATTATTCAATCTAGTTAAAATTTTGTCAATTTTGTTTTTTTAAAGAAACAATATTCAATTTTGTTGATCATCCATAACACTGTTATTTAGCTCTGTTTAGCATTTCTTTTCTAACTCTAACCTTGATGCTGTTTTATTACTTCCTTCCTCTTTCTAGCTTTGGGTGTAATTTGATATTGTTTTACTAGTTTCTCAAGGAATAAACTTAAGCTATTGGTTTACTTGTTTCTCTAAGCACTGCATTTGCTTCACCCAAGTTTGGTATGTTGTATTTCTGTTTTCATTCATTCAGTGCACTTCCTAATTTCTCTTGCAGAATTAGAAATTTCTTCTTTTATTTTTCAGTTGTTTAAAATTGTGCTGTTTAATTTAAAAGTGTCTGTAATTTTTGTTCACCTTTCCTTCTGTTATTAATTTCTAGTTTAATTTTTTTTGGTCAGAGAAAATACTTTGTGGGATTCAAAACCTTTAAAATTTATTGAGACATGTTTTGTGGCCTAGTATATGTTAATCTGGAGAATGTACCATGTGCATTTAAAAGGAATTTTTTTATTCTGCTATTTTGGTTAGAGTGTTGTATAGGAGTATGGTGGGTTTAATTGGCATATAATGTTTTCTAAATTTTCTGTTTCTTTATTAACATTATTTCTAGGTATTCTATTTGGTGCATATAGATATTCTATTTATCTAGGTATTTGTTGCATATATCTTTAAAATCAATTAATTGATCATTTTTCAATTTGTAATGTCTTACTCATTTTTACTTTTTGTAGAAATTTCTGACTAAAGCCTATTTTGTACGTTTGTATAGCCAACCAACTCTCTTCTTGTAACTACTTTTACGGAATATCTTTTCATCCTTCGCTTTGAACATATTGTGTCCTTGGATATATATTGATGGTCTTGCAGACCACAAATAGTTGATTTATTATTTATCAACTTTGCCAATCTTTGTCTTTTAATTGCAGGTATAACTTATTTGCATTTAAAGTGATTATGGATAATGAAGATATTAATTCTGCCATTCTACTATTTCTTTTCTTTAGATCTTATAACATTTTTGTTCTTCAGCTTCTCATTTATTACTTCCTTTTGTTGTTTCTTTGTTAGTATTTTATTCTGATTTTCATCTCATAAATTCTCAGATATTATCATTGGCAACTTAAATTTATAACAATCTAGTTTGAATTGATACCAACTTAGCTTCAATAACATACAAAATATCTGAAGCTATATACTCTACTACCCTTTGACATTATTGTAATTATTACAACTTCAACTTTTATACACTGTGTATGCAATAACATAAATGTTTATTATTTTATGTATTTGTTTTTAAGTCATGTAAAAAAATAGGAGCTACAAACCAAAAAATAAAAATACTGACAATTATATGTTACGTTAATGAGTATGCTTTATTTATTCATTTGGCTTAAAATTGCTGCCTAGTGTCATTTTGTTTCTACCTGAAAAATTTTTCATTTTATTTTATTCTATTTTGTTTTTAGCATTTCTTCTAAGGTAGGTTTAATAGTGATAAACTCCCTTGACTTTTGTTTATTTAAGAATGTCTCCATCTTTCTTCATTTTTGAAAGAACAAATTGTCAGATACAGAATTCTTGGCTCACAGTTTTTTGTTTTCAGCACTTTAAGAAAAACTTCATGGTTTGATGAGAAATCTATTGTTAATATTATTGAGACTCCTTTATACATAAGAAGTCCTTTTTTTCTTGTTGCTTGTTTTGTCTTTTGACAATTTTATAAGTCTCAGTATTCATCTCCTTGAGTTTATCTACTTGCATTCACTGAACTTCTTGGGTAAGTAGATGCGTATATTTCATCAGTTTTGGGAAGTTTTTAGCCATTATGGTTTCAAATATCCCCTCTCTCACTTTTTCTGGGGCCCCTGCAATACATATGTTGATACACTTGATGGTGTGCTATAGGTGTCTTATTCTCTGTTTACCTGTTTGTTCATGCTATTCAGACTGGTTAATTTCAATTGACTTGTCTTCAAATTTTCTAATTCTTTATTTTGCCTCACATCTGCTGATTGAACATCTCTAGTGATTTTTTTTTCGTGTATCTATCATATTTTTCAGCTTGATTACTTTATAAAATTTATCTATTTATTGATATTCTCTATTTGTTAATGTATCATTCTTTTGGTTTGCTTTAGGTCTTTTTCCATGGATTCCTTTAGTTTTTTGAGAATATGTAGGATAGTTGATTTAAACCTTTTCTTTTAAATACAATGTGTAGGCTTCTTCAGAGAAACTGACAGTTTCTGTCAATTTCCTTTTTTTGTAAATGGGCAATACTTTCCTAGTTTTTCATAATGCTTTAAAATTATTTTTAAAAAATGGATATTATGAATATTGACATCTAATTCTAGAAATTAGATGCCTCCACATCTCCGGTGATTGCTATCATTTCTTTATAAGGGGTGCAATTGTCTCTGTTCTGTTTTCTCAGAGTTATCTAATGTCCTGATGGATATTTTCTAAAATACCTGGAGTCAAAACAACAACAACAAAAACCTCTCCTTGTCTTTGCAGTCTGGCTGTTAACTACTTATGGTACATCTTTAATGCTTAGACAGGCCTACTGTAACTGTACATTTGTCTTCATCTCCTGCTTATATGGAGCTCAACAAAGAGCTAGAGGTGCCAGGCTAGGTTTTCTCTGAATTTGTGTCTGCTTCTAGGTATGCAAGTTATATTCTGGATTTGTCAGTATATGAAGTATCCCTTCTAAGCTCTTTTCTCCTTATTATCTTCCTCCTTAGCATACTTCTCCAGGATTTTCCATCTGTTGTCCCCTTGCCATGCCCACCATCTCTTGTCCCAGGTGACTGCAGGTAGTAGATGCCTTTAAATCCTATCATTAACAGGCTCTGCCCAGGAATCTATTGCAGACTTTGGAAAAGAAAATAAAGATAAGCCTCTGTGCTGGTTCCTCTGAAATTACCAGACAGGTAAAAATGCAAAATCTAATTTTTTAATTTTCATTTTCTTTCTTCTTTTTTTTTTTTTCAGACAGGATCCAACTCCCATTGCCCAGTCTGGGGTGCAGTGGCATGATCTTGGCTCATTGCAACCTCAAATTCCTGGGCTCAAACAATCCTCCCACTTTAGCCTTCCCAGTAGCTGGAATGACAGGCATATACCACCATGTCTTGATAATTTTTTTGTATTTTTAATAGAGACAGGGTTTTACCATGTTGTCCAGGCTAGTCACAAACTCCTTGGCTCAATCTATCCATCCACCTGCCTAGGTCTCCCAACATGCTGGGATTACAGTGGTGAGCCATCATACCCAGCCTAAAATGTAAATTTTTTGAGAACAAAGTTTGTATTGCACCCTCAACTCATGCCCACCTCCTAGCTCCAAAGCACCAGCAGGCTACACCAGAAACATAAACTGCTATTTCTACCATTGATGCTAAGCTGGGGAATAGGGGTTGGCAGATGAGTAGGCAAAGAGTCACAATGCTTTTTTACTAAAATTATAGCAGCCTTTATCTTCACTTATCATTCTCTGGTTGCTTTAAGTTTTTCCTTATATTCCGGAGTCCCAAAAGAATTGATTAATTGTTTTCCAGCTTAATAGTTGCTTACATTAGATGGAGTAGAAATGTTGGCTGTTGGAGTTTTCTATTTTGCCATTTTCTTTGGAAAAGAAATTTTCTTTGCCATTCTAGATTAAATGTTTAAGTCCAAAATTATTTTCTATTAGTACATACATTCAGTATGGATAAAAACCCAGAGTATAATATCAAAAAAAAGGTTCAGCTTTATATAAGCATACCAACCAGAGTTTTTCCTTATTCTTATGACCATTGCTTATTATTTGTACTTCCTTCTGAGGTGACATACTAAACTTTGTATACATATAATAAAAAAGTTTTAAGCATGTACTATGCACTAGCTAGTGTGCTAGGTACTGAAATTATTTCATTTCTCATTAATTAGCTCACAGTTTAATGTAGAGATTTACTTCTTAAATCTCAAGGAAACAGTTTGGAAAATGAATTTATGTAAAGAAAAACGATCAGACGACTAATATATGACATTTGATTTATAGCGGTTTTGAAAAATACAAAATTAGAACAAACCACACTATTTCCTACTAATTTTACCAATTATTTAACATAGATATTAAGCCAAGACCTCAGAATTCTCCTACTGCACAATCCTAAACATTAAATGTATGTTACTTTTGACACAGTGGTTTAATATGGCAGATCATTTTTCGTACTCTTTAAAATTAAGACAGAGAGTTGTTAATAATCTAATTTTGCAAGTTATTAATAGCAGAAGCATTTCAACTAACCATTTCTAAGGATTTGTTCCATAACAATTTCAATTAAGTCAAAATTCTATAAATAGATTATGTGTTACAGCCTTTAAGAAGGTCACCTTTGACCATGTAACAAATGTTATGCATACATATACTGACGTTTAAAAAAATTTTTTAAATAAATAAGTAAAGAAGGATTTTATTAAAATTAAGTTTTAAAGCTAGAACTTGTATTTATGGCAAATAAAACTAGATGTTTATTCTTAGTGTTCCTTTACAGACAAGGAAAGAATTACTCTCTGTTGATAAATTTTCTTTAATCATTGAAAAGCTATGTTCACATCCATAAATTTTGTTTCCAGGACACCTGCATTTACTTTTTATCATATACTGTAATTTGATGAATAAATGATTAACAGAAGATGCCAAGACTGAAATATCTTTTCTTAGAGTTCAGTTATTTATCTGTCTCTTACCAGTAAATAATTCTATTTGTGAGTGAAGAACATTACAATATTGCATGGTAAAATAGTTAGCTAGCATAAATATAGCTTCCACTGTATTTAGATGTCATATGTTCTAGAATTTTCAGTTTATCTTGACAGTTACCATAGATGATATGAGCAGTCTTGGGAAAAGCAGTACAATAATCTATCCATGTAAAAATAATAGAGGCTATACTTTGGGAGTAGTGGTAGTAAACTATAGAATCTCTCACAAGGACAGAGCTGCTTTTTCTATTTTACTTTTTCCTCCCTTAGCCAGTCTGGACATTTGACTCATGTTCAGTGATTCATCCAAAGGAATTGTTTTGGGTTATCTCCTGATGATAGATGTTCATATCTTAAAACATATTTCTCAGATTACATTATTTTTCACTGTCTTTAAGAAAAAGATGGAACCTGTGTTCATATAGAGTAAAGCCAGTTTTATTCTAAGTGTTCCTTTAAGATTAGGAAAAGTTTGAGTATTACTCCATATTGACAAATTTTTCTTAATTATAGCTTATATTCTCAACAGCATTTTATAAAAAGAAAATTTCACTTAAAAGTTATGGCTACTTTCTCTATAGTTATATTAGTTGTGCATTATATATTGTAAATGTATATTTTATAGGCATCAAACAATACATGTTTTCTCAAGCAGTATTTTTTATTTCAAAAGTTCAATATACTTTATCTCACCTTATTATGTAGCAACACAAAGTGATAGAAAAACCGAGAATCAAGGACTTCAATTTTGTTTCCTGTATCAAAGGAAATGCTCGAATGCTGGCAAAGCAGGTGAACCTCCTGGAATCCACGGAAATGCATTTTTCTTGTTTAATTTAATCATAAAATCCATTGTCTATCACTTAGTAAAAAATGATCTTATTTTACACTCTGCAATAAAAAACACTTCAGAAACAGGCAATTATACTACTAATTTATTATGCTTTGTGCAGCCATAATAAATTGTTTTGCAAATTTTGTACATATTTAATAGAAAGAAGCACATCATAATGTGTACAACATTTTAAACCTTTTGTTTTGTTTCATAACTCATTCTTAAATTAATATGTGATAAACTACAAATAAGATCCAACAGAGTGGCAAATATAGATAATGTTCAATTATTTGTGTCTGGTACAGTTATCAAATTTTTATTATCTTGAATAGTAATCAATAAGAATCTTAGTATTTGACTCTCAGAAAATTAAATGTGAGTGTGCGTGTGTGTATACACACACACATATATATAATGCCGTTATATAAAATAATTCACTTTGGAGAGATCATTGATTTTTTACCTATTAGTCTAAACCTTAGCTCAGAGGAGAGATTGCTTCATATTCATTATTCAGAACAATATTTTAAAGACTCAGATACAAAAATATTTGAGTAGTAATTAGAAATCAAAGAACTTATGAAATGGGAACAGTCCCCTTATCCCACTCACAGGACATATGACAGGGGCATGGCTCCCTTCTTCCGTACTCAGATGCTCAAACCCCTGTGGGGAGCACACAGATGAGGAGGTCGTGGAGAATTTCTGGGCTCCAACCCCATGGGAGCATCTAGGGTTGAGTGTTTACGGCTCCCAAGACCCAGTGGGCATGTGTTGTGGTGTGCTCTTTCAGTATTGCCATCTGCAGGTGGCTTGTGTTAATCAGCTGGACTAGACTCTGTCTTATTGCATGGACAGAGGTCTTTCTGTATCCTAGGTTCTTGCCTTAGTGTACCAGAAAAATCAGACCACCGTGGTCTTGGGGATGAGTGTAAGTTTTTTTACTGAATGGTGGTAGTTCTCAGCAAGGTGGATGAGGAAGCCAGAAGGGGGTGATGGATTGGGAAGGTGGTCTTCCCTTGCAATCAGACCACCCAGCCACCAGACTCTCCTCAGACAGAATTCCCCTCGGTGTCTGCTTTGCTCTGTCCCTGATGGCCTGTGTGCACCCGCTGGTTCCTATCTGTGTACTCTTCCACTCCCCTGCTCCTCTCGACAACCAGCCATCTGTGTGTGTGCCTGCTAGGGTCTCGGGGTTTTTATCGGCACAGGATGGGGGGATGTGGTGGGCCAGAGTGCTCCTGGAAAATGCAATATTTGGGCATGAAAACTGTTCTCATTTAGGTTCATGGTCACAGACCCCAGGGTGCAGCCCTTGCCAGGGACCCTGCCCTTCTTTACCCAGCGCTTCCTTGCCCTACTCCCATATCACTTAGATTTAAAAATGCACTTTTGGGACAAATATTTATTTCCTTGTGATGCATAATAAAAAGTCTTGTTTATAATATAATGTAGGTAAATATTTTCTAATTTTATTTAGAAGAATATCTTTTTTATTAGTGTTATTTCTGAGTTAATGTTAAAATTAAGAGAAGTAAATTGGTAGAATAGATGCTGAACATTTGATTGAATAAAGAAAATTATATTCACATATAAGAGTAATAAATGGGGGAGGGAGGCCAAGATGGCTGACTAGAAGCAGCTAGTGTGCACCACTCTCATGGAGAGAAGAAAGAGTGGGAGTAAATACTTGCTCTTCAGTTGGAACATCCAGCTGGGCACATGAGGATTCATCAGGGAAACAACCTGATCTACAGAGAAGGGAGAAGAGTGAGACAGGATGACCATCCACTCGCAGTGTCATGGAGATGAGGGAGGCTCCCCGACCCCAGGGAAACAGTGAGTAGGTGAGATTCCCCAAAGACTCATACTTCTGCCACAAACATTTGCAACCTTGAGCTCAGGAGAGTCCACATGAGCCCCCAGCAAGGACCTTGGACTACGTGGAGAGCAACGTGGGGTCTGGGCAGAGCCGCTGTTCAGACACACACAGAATTCCGGGAGCCTTGGATCTTGGGGCATCTTGGCATTAGCAGCTGCTGCTCTGGCAAGAGGGTAGGGCAGGCTCCTTCACATGCCTCCAGGAAAGAGGCTGAATCTATGGGGCTGAGCACCAGGGGAATACAGGCCTCACATCTACCATACCTCACAAGATAATGTCCACTGGCCTTGGGATGCTAGCAAGCCCACCCCAGCCCCACCTGGGCTCTTGGGCCAGTAGCATCTCTGCACTTTTCTGTGATGGAACTCCCAAAGGGAGAGGCAGATAACTAATTTTTTTGTTTCACAGCTGTCACTACTGTTGCCCTCAGGCTCTGAAGTTTGCATGGTGATTAAGGACTGGTTTGAATCCCCTGCACAGTGCAGCCACTCTGCAGAAAAGCAGCCAGACCATTTTCCAAGTGGGCCTCTGTTTTCACTTTTTCCTGAATAAGCAGGGCCATTCAACCTGGGATTCCAGCACAGGTACCCTGTCCCGCTCTGAACACTTCAGTCAGAGGAGGCTCTACATTTCTCTGAGGAGGAAATCCCAGAAATAACACACAGCCCCATGGGGCTGGGAAAGAAACAAAGGGCTTTGTCAATAAGCTGGCATCTCTGACACACTACAGCCACCATACATAGAGGAACCCAGTTCCTCTTCCCTGCTGCAACTGACAGCCCCTCTGCCACTTCCATGGCAGTGGTTCTAACTCAGATGCCCTCTGTTTGGGGAAGAAACAAAGAGCCTGAGGGCATCACCTGAATTCAAGCATGCCATAGTTGCCTTAAGGAGAGGAGCCCAGTCTCCCCTCCCTGTGAGCCCTCAACACCCAACTCTTCACCAAGTAGAGCCCCCAGCTTTGTCCAGCAGTGCAGCAACCCCATTCCTACTGAACACTCCCAGTGGCAGCGTCTCTATGCTTCTCTGAGGTCTAGCTTCCAGAAACAATAGAAAGCCACTCTGCCTCTGCCACGGCTGTGGCATTGCCCTTGGTGCCACTGGACTGGGGAAGGAGCAAAGACTCTGAGTGCCTTAACTGCACCTGCAGCAAGCTGCAGTCACCCTAAGTAGAAGAGGCCAGTTTGTCTCCCTCATGACCTCCACCATTCCCCCTGCTCATCACCAGGAAAGACCCCAACTTGGGCCCACTGTGCAGCCATGCTGGCAATCACACTGATTGACTCTGGCTCTACATCGCTCTAGGGTGGAGCCCCAAGAGATGAGTGAAAGACCCTTTGCCACAACCACCGCCAAAGACCCTTCTCTTCCTGCCTCCAAGATGGGAAAGGAACATGAAGTCTGAGCTTTCCCCAGAGCTGTGGTGGGCATCCCAAGAGTGCCAAGCCGAGATTTGCAGGCAGAACTCAAGTGGGAGAGGAGCCCACACTTTCAGAGGACTGAGAACGAGTGAGGCTGCCATTGTGTGAAAATACAAAGGAACCTCGTGGCTAAGTAAGAGTCTAGTATTGACCAATACTCAACCACACCATCTACTAGTTCACAACTCAAATATCAACACCAGAAATACTTTGCTAATATATCTCCCCTTGAAACCAAGGATAAGAATTCAGCTACAAATAAAGACCATACATAGAGCCCTAGTCCTCTGAAAACATCCAGAAAAGAAGTCTACTGGTAGTACTCAATTTACACCTCAGTTGAAGGAACAGCCCACACAGATGGGAAAGAATCAGTGTGAGAATTCTGGCAACTCAAAAAGCTGGAGGGGTTCTTTCCTCCAAACAACCACACTAGTTTTCTAGCAAGGATTCCTAACTCGCTGAAGTACCTGAAATAACAGAAAAAGAATTCAGAATATGGATACGAATAAAGAGCATTGAGATAAAGGACAAAGCCAAAACTGTATTCAAGGACACTAAACATTACACTAAATAATACTGGAGCTGATAGAAAAAACAGCCATTATAAAAAAGAACTAAACAGATCTGATAGAGCTAAAAACACTGTAAGAATTTCATAATGCTATTGCAAGTATTAACAACAGAATATATCAAACTGAGGAAGAAATTTCAGACCTCAAAAGACTGGCTGTCTGAACTAACTCAGGAAGACAAAAATGAAAAAAGAATAAAAAGGAATGAACAAAATCTCCAAGAAAAATTGGATTATGTAAGGACTCCAAATCTATGACTCATTGTCATCTCTAAAAAAGTGGGGAGAAAGCAAGTGACTTGCAAACAAGTCAGGATATCATCCATGAAAACTTCTCTAACCTTGCTAGATAGATCAACAGTCAATTCAGGAGAGTACCCCTGAGAGATACTACACAGGAAGGCTATTGCCAAGACATAAAATCTTCAGATTCTCCAAAGTTGAAATGAAAGAAAACATGTTAAACGTAGTTGGAAAGAATGGGCAGGTCACCTGCAAAGTGAACCCCATGAGGAAAACAGAAGATCTTTTAGTAGACCCTGGTTCTGCATCTCTACTCTCTACAAGCCAGAAGCAACTGAGGGCTTCTATTCAGGATTCTTAAAAGAAAAGAATTTCGAACCCAGAATTTCATAGCCGGCCAAACTAAGCTTCACAAAGGAAGGAGAAATAATGTGTTTTTCAGACAAGCAAATGCTGAGCGAGTTTGTTTCCACTAGACTTGCCTTATAAGAGGTCCTGAAAGGAGTGTTCACTATGGAATGGAAAGTCCATTATCTACCACTACAAAAAACACACTTAAATACACAGACCAGTGACACTATAAAGCAGCCACACAAACAAGTCTGCATAATAACTACCTAACAACAAAATGACAAAATTGACTCTGCACATAACAATATTAATCTTGAATGTTAGTGAGCTAAATGTCCCAATTAAAAGGCATAAAATGGAAAGCTGAATAAAATCACACAATCCAATGTTACATTGTCTTCAAGAGAACCATCTCATATGTAGTGACATCCCTGGGTTCAAAATAAAGGAATGGAGAAAATCTACCAAACTAATGGAAACAGAAAAAGCAGGAGTTGCTATCCTAATTTCAGACAAAACAGACTTTAAACCAACAAAGATAAAAAAAGACAAAGGGGTACTACAAAATGGCAAAGGTTTCAATTCAATAAGAAGACCTGTTATCCAAAATATGTATCCTCCCATCACAGAAGCACTGAGATTCATAAATAAAGTTCTTAGAGTCCTACAAAGAGACTTAGATTTTCACACAATAATAGTGGGAAATTTCAGCCCCCACAGACAACATTAGACAGATCATCAATGCAGAAAATTAACAAAGATATTCAGGACCTGAACTCAACACTTGACCAGATGGACTAATATATATCAGCAGAACTCTCTATTCAAAAACAACATAATATAAATACTTCTTTTTGCCACATGGCACATACTCCAAAATTGACTACACAATCGAACATAAATTCTTTTTTAGCAAATTCAAGAAATCTGAAGTCATAGCAACCACTACCCCAGACCACAGCACAATAAAAATAAAAATAAATACTAAGAACTCACTTAAAAACATGTAGTTACATGGAAATTAAACAACCTGCTCCTGAATGACTTTTGGGTAAATAATGAAATTAAGGCAGAAATCAAGTAACTTTTTGAACCTAATGAGAACAAGGACACAAAATACCAGAATGTCTGGGACAAAGCTAAGGCAGTGCCATGGGGGAAATATATAGCACTGAATGCCTACATCAAAAATTTAGAAGGATCTGAAATTAAAGAAGTTATGTCACAACTAGGGCACCTAGAGAAACAAGAGCAATCTAACCCCAAATCAAGCAGAATACAAAAAAATAACCAAACTCAGAGATGAATTGAAGGAAGTTGAGGTGCAAAAACAACAACATACAAAAGGTCAGTGCATCCCGGAACTGGTTATTTGAAATACTAAGATAAGTAGAACACTGGGTAGACTAAAAAAGAAAAAAAAAAAAAGCAGAAAAAAAAAAAACAGAAAAAAGAGAGGAAGAGCCAAATGAACACAATCAGAAATGAGAAAATGTATGTTACCACTGACTTCACAGATATACGAAACCCACTCAGAGACTACCGTAAGCACCTCCATACACAGAAACTAGAAATTCTGAAAGAAATGAATAAATCCTGGACATATATACCTTCTCTAGACTGAATCAGTAACAAACTGAATGTCTGAACAGTGCAATAATGAGCTTTGAAATTGAATCAGCAAAAAATAGTCTACCAACCAAAAAAAACCCAGGACCAGATGGATTTAGTCAAATTCTACTAGGTGTACAAAGAACAGCTGGTACCATTACCACTGAAACTATTCAAAACAAGTTGAGAAAGAGGGACTTCTCCCTCACTTGAATCTGTGAGGCTCACACCATCCTGACTCCAAAACCTGGTGGAGACAAAACAAAAAAATAAAACTTAAGCCAATATCTTTCATGAGCATAGGTGCAAAAATCTTCAACAAAATACTAGCAAACTAAATCCAGCAGCACATCAAAAAGCTAATCCACCACAATCAAGTAGGCTTTATCCCTGGGATGCATGCTTTGGTTCAACATACATAAATCAATAATGTGATTCATCACATAAACAGAACTAAAGACAAAGGCCACATGATTTGATTGTCTCAATAGATGCAGAAAAGGCTTTTGATAAAAGTCAACATACTTTCATGTCAAATAATCTCAACAAACTAGACACTGAAGAAACCTGCTTCAAAATACTAAGAACCATATATGAAAAACTCACAGCTGACATTATACTGAATGGGCAAAGCTTGAAGCATTCTGCTTGAAAACTGGAACAAGATGAGCATGCCCTCTCTGACCATTCCTATTCCACATGTAATCGTACTGTTACTTCTGGTCAGAGCAATCAGGCAAGGGAAAGAAATAAAAGGCATCCAAATGGGTAGAGAGGATACTAATCTATCCCTGTTTGCAGACAATATGATTCTATACCTAGCAAATCCCATAGTCTCTGCCCAAAAATTCCTTCATATAAAAGACAACTTCAACAAAGTTTCAGGATGTTACTTCTTATCAGAGCAATCAGGCAAGAGAAAGAAATAAAAGGCATCCACATGGGAAGAGAGGATACTGATCTATACCTGTTTGCAGACAATATGATTCTATACCTAGCAAACCCCATAGTCTCTGCCCAAAAGTTCCTTCATCTAACAAACAACTTGAGCAAAGTTTCAGGATACAAAATCAACGTAAAAAATAAGTAGCATTCCTATACAACAACATCAAACTGACAGCCAAATCAAGAATGTAATTCCTTTCACAATAGCCACAAAAATAATTAAATACGTAGGAATACAGCTAACCTGGGAGGTGAAAGATCTCTATAATGAGAACTACAAAACGCTACTCAAAGAAATCAAAGATGATGTAAACAAATGGGAAAAACATTCCATGCTGCTAGATAGGGAGAATCAATATCGCTAAAATGGCTGTATTGTTCAAAGCAATTTACAGATTCAGTGGTATCAAACTACCAATGACATTCTTCACTGAAGAATTAAATAGAAAAAAAAAAGCCTTTTAAAATCCATATGAAACAAACAAACAGAGCTGAATAGTCAAAGCAATCCTAAGCAAAAAGAGCAAAGCTGGAAGCCTCATGTTACCTGACTTCCAGCTATACTACAAGGCTACAGCAATCAAAACACCATGGGACCAGTACAAAAACAGACACGTAAACCAATAGAACAGAAAACAGAGCCCAGGAATAGTAACACACACCTACCACCATGTGACCTTCAACAAAATTGACAAAAAAAAGAAGCAGTTAGAAAAGCATTCCTTATTCAATAAATGGTGCTGGGATAACTGGCTAGCCATACGCATGTGATTGAAACTGTATCCCTTCCTTATACTATATATAAAAATCAACTCAAAATGGATTGAAGACTTAAATGTAAAACCTAAAATTATAAAAACTCTGGAAGATAACATAGAAAATATATTATGGGCATAAGACCAGGCAAAGATTTCACGACAAAAACACCATAAGCAATTCGGACAAAAATAAATACTGACAAATGAAGTCAATTAAACTAAATAGCTTATGCACACTGAAAGAAACTATCAACAGAGGAAACAGACAGCCCACAGAATAGGAGAAAGTATTTGCAAATGATGTATCCGACCAAGATAATATCCAGCATCTATAAGGAACTTAATTTCACAAGAAAACACAATCCCATTAAATACTGGGTAAAAGACATCGACAGACACTTTTCTAAATAAAACATATACATGGCCAGCAAGCATATGAAAAAATACTCAGCATCACTGATCATTAGAGAAATGCAAATCAGAACCATGAGATACCATCTCACACCAATCAGAATTACTATTATTAAAAGGTTAGGAAATAACAGATTCTGGTGAGGTTGCAGAAGACAGGGAACACTTATATACACTGTCAGTAGAAATGTAAATTGTAGAATTTGTGTGAATGCCATCATAGAAATCAGTGTTGCGACTCCTCAAAAAACTTAAAACAGAATTACTAGTGGACCCAGCAATCTCATTACTGTGTATATATCCAAATGAATACAATCATGCTATAATTACAATATTGTTTCCCATTTCTGTTTTTTCTTCTAGCTATAACTTTTTAAAATATTTTATTTGTCAACAATTAAATAATATTGGGCTGACTAATAAATGCACACTTTTTTCTCGGAGGCCCACTTTCTGGACCTTCTCATCCTTTCTGTGCTGAGACTCTTTACTTCTTTGACCTGAACTCCATCTCTTGTCCTGATATTTCTCCTTACTGCCATCCCGGATTAAAGTGGCTGTTTTAAAAATCATGATTTCTGGGAATAGGACCAGGCAAAGATTTTGTGACAAAGACACCAAAAGCACTCGTGACAAAAATAAATATTGACAAACGAGGCTAATTTTTGATAAATTCAGTTGTATTGCTGAAAAACATTCTCGAATTACTTCTAAGGAAGACATATGAGGAACATAAATTATCAGAATCTTAGCATGTCTGAAAGTATCTTTGCTATGTGATTATTTGGGTAGGTATGAAATTCTACACTAAAAATTAATTTCACATAAAACATTGACAGTAAATTTCAAGTAGTATCAGGCATTGTTGAAAAGTCCAGTGTATTTCAAATTATTGTTGTAGAACAGTTTTTTGTTTCCTCCTTCCCTCCTTCTCTCCCTCCCTCCTTCTTTCCTTCTTTCATTCCTCTGTATTTTTCTTGCTGCTTTCTAGATATCTTTAGATTCTTCTTTATATTTATAATTCTCTAAACTTTCACAGTGATATCCCTTGGGGCGGTTTGTATTATATTTATTATGGTGGTCGTTTACAAAGTACTATTACGTAAGTTCAAACTGGTGATTCATGATCTTTATTCTAATGGCACTGGGAGATGATTCAGATTTCCAGTTTTAAGGAATATCTGGCTAGTGGTCTCCAATGTGTTCTCCAGGTGTCTTCCTAAATATCAACTAGATAGGAAAAGATTAATTCTTCAAGTAAAACTAAAGCTGACAGGGTACTTAGTGCCCGAGTTGAGGATGAATGGGCAATACCCCATGATTGTGTTAAGTTATATAGCACGGTTGACCTTAAGATATGGAAGGTATCCAGCTTGGCCTAATATGATAATGTGATCCCTTTAAATTAGAGAGATTTTATTGGCTGCTAACAGAAGAGGAAGTCAGAGAGATCTGAAGAGTGAGACTTGTCACATCATTACTGGTTTGAAGATGGAGGGTGCCACACAAGAAGGAATATAAATGGCCTAAAAGGAGCAGAAAGTGGCACCAGCAGGTGACAGCAAGGAAATAGAAATCTCTGTCCTATCACCATGAGGAACTGAATTCTGGTAACAACATGAATGAGCTTAGAGGTGGTGGCTTTCCCAGAGCCATCAGATAAGAAAGAGTCCAGCTGATTTTACCTCAACATTCTGATTTCAGCCTCGTGAGTCCACAAACACACAACACAGGTAATTCTATCTGGGCTTCCAAATTATAGAATTGTGAGCCAATATACAGATCTAGTTTAATGCTGCTATATTTGTGGTAATTTTAATGCAGCAAAGAAAACAAATACAGTGTGTAATCTCAAACATGGTTCTACATACTATTTTTACTATCTACTGACTGTGGAATATTGGGTGTGTTAATCTATCTGAAACTCATATTCATATCTGACAAATTAAGATAATTATATTGTATCTGTACTACATGTGTAGGACATATACGTAAGACCCTCAGTATAGTTCCAATCAGATAGTGTGTATTCAAAACACCTTAAATATCATTTTGATGGTTATAATTAGGGAGACTAATAGAGGTACAATATATTATAGAAAGTATGCCATGTAATAAATGTGCTTTAGTTGACCCTTCAGATAAAATGTCCCTAGTAACAATGTTTTCTTGAAGTTAGAGATTTCTTGGAATATAGAGAGTGCTTGGAATATATATTTCTTGTAAATGCACTTTAGTTGGCCCTCTCAATAAAATGTCTCTAGCAACGATGTTTTTTGGCAGTTAGAGATTTCTTGGAATATATGTATGTATATTATATTACTATATTTCTTAGAATATATATAGACTAAAACCTAGCTTCAAATTCAAAGAAGACTAAACTATAGCAAAAAAGAAGTGTATTAGGTAAAAGTGTGTTACAAACTAGAAGTTAGACTAGTTCACACAGACCCATTCTTTGGTTCAGATTTGATTTTAAAATGTGTACACATTTATAATTGTTATATCATCCTGATAAATTGATCCCATTACAAGTAGTAAATTTCCTTTTTATCCCTGATAACATTTATTAAAGTCTATTTTACCTGATATTAGTATAGCCACACTAGCTCTCACATGGTTGGTTAGTGTCTTATGGTAAGCCTCTTCTCGTCTTTGTACTTTCAAACAATTTGTATCTTTGAAACTAACGTTTGTCTGTTGTTCTTCATGTAGTCTGAACATCTCTGCCTTTTGATTGGAGTGTTTGTTACTTAACTATATACTCATTTTGTCATGTGCATTTTGGGGAAAACTAGTTAGCAAATGAAGCGTTTAATTTTGAGAGTGGTGGTGGTGATACATGTAAGCGTGAATAGGTAATTAAGTAATGTAGTTTCTATGGCTTGATTCTTTATTCTTCTCTAAGAAAGTTAACCTGATAATGCCAATTATCCGGCCTGGACCATGGATCATTTGCTTTGTGCCTCTTGTTCACACTTAATGGAATTTCATGTATATGTAAGATGCCAGGTGTTAATTCTCCAAAACTATATGGTTTCCAATATGCCATGAAGGAGTAAGTCCTATATCCTTTCTTAGTTCTACTTTTAGATAATGGCCTTATTTCATGAGCAACACCTAACTGTGAGGTATACTAAGTCAATAGCAGGAATTCTATTGAAAAGGAAGGCTCTCAGTCATTTCATTTTCTATATATTTTATCTGTTTGTATCACACAAACAATTAAATGGGTGTATTCTAGAGATTAATGCATTTTAATATTTTAATTTTAATTTTTAAATTCTGTACAATAAAAATTGCTAACCAGAGAAGAATATATTGAACTCTTCAGAATGAAAAATATAATTTATTCATCAGATAATTTTCATGTATTCAAACAAGGTGGAAGTAGGAATATCTGAAGGCAAAGTTTGTCATGATTTCAGATTTCATTTTTAACTTATAATCCTGTTTTATTCTGTGGCATAATGATTTTTAACTGCATAATTCCCTACACAAAAACTACATTTTCTTGCCCCCCTCATTAATAGATTATTTGACATAGTCTGGTTAGTTAATATAATTTTCTTAAAAAAATTAATATGAAACCTTCTGAGAAATTTTCTTGTAAGATGGTTTATATGGATTAGTTGCCCCTTTATGCCCCTCCACCATTTTCCCAGGGATTCATATGTTACAGTTGACCAGATAACTCAGATATCATTTTAGAAAGAGAGGCATACCCTTGAGATTTACAAGCAGAATCTTGGAATGTGAAACCTGAAAATTTTGTGTAACAGACTTGTCTGTCACTTAGCCTTAGAGATACAACACCCATGTTTTTCAAGAAAGAGAAGCAAATTTTGATTTTGTTTAAGCCAATAGCATCTAAAATCTCTGTTTATTTTAGTTAAACCTGATAGTAACTTTTGGATCTTCTTTGGTTATGCCAGTACAAGATCATCTGCCCTGCCGGTTTTATTTCCTGTTATTTTACGTGTACCTAGCATAGCATTATTAGTGTTTACAAAGATCTAAATTTGCATTTATTTACCAAGATGGTATATGTCTATAGTCAAAAAGACATAGCCATAATGAATACATAACAAGGAGAAAAGTTATTCATCATCAGTAAAAAGAGTATATTTTACAGCCATCAATGAGAACAGTGAAGCCTCTCTGCTCACTGCTTCAGTGAGTTGCATATATCAAGATGAATGAGAATAGTACCTCCAACCAAATTATGTATGTCAAAAAACCCACAGGGCAAAGAAATTGTACTTTAAATAATGAGAAGCTTTTGCACATAATGTCCTCAGCTGCCATTTGTACTGAGGTTAGAACTGTACTTTGGTATAGGCAAGGTAAGAGTGTCTGGACATGCATCTTCAAACTCATTTGCACAGTAAAATGTCTATGGGTTCAAAGATTATATTGATATCCATGAACTTAGTTTCTATAAGGAATTCAAGGGAAAAACGGAAAAATAACCTATACACCAAATCAAAACCATTTCTTTGAATAGAGAATGTTTTAACTAAAAAAAAAAATTACGGCCAGGTGTGGTGGCTCATGCCTGTAATCCCAGCACTTTGGGAGGTTAAGGTGGCTGGATCACTTTGAGCTCAGGAGTTTCAGACTAGTCTAGGGAACATGCAGAAACCTCATCTCTAAAAAAAATTTCAAAAAATTAGTTAGGTATGGCAGTGTGCATCTGTGGTTCCAGTTACTCAGGAGGCTGAGGCTGGAGAATTGCTTGAATTGAGGAGGTGGAAGTTGAAGTGAACCAATATGGTTCCACTGCACTCCAGCCTGGGTGACAGAATGAGACCCTGTCTCAAAAAAATAAATAAATAAAATAAAATAATCTGAAAAAATATATAGCTTATATAAGTTTCTCATTTTTAATGAAATACAATTTTAAGTGTAGGATTAGTCATTATTATTACTAATTTTGCTCAAGTCTTGAAGATCCTTCAGTTTATTGAATAATGTTTAGGTTGTATTTAATAATGTATCATTTTCTTAACAAAGTTTGGTGTCACATGGCTGAAATACTGTTATTGATATTGAAATCTATTTAGGCAAAAATTTTATTACCTATTTTACAAAGAAGCTATTATACCAAAATCAGCAGAGGTAAAATTCAGCATAAGCTTGTTTAAGAAGAGAGAATAGAGTTAATTAATTATAGATTTTCAGCAAACTAAAAAATAGTTTATTCATAAAATTCTTTAGTAAAAAAAACACCTAATTCTTGGTGGAGGCATTGCTACATACATTGTAGGTAGCATTCAAACTTTGAATTTTAAGTTACATTACATTTTTCAGTTATATGAGAGTTTATTGATTTTACAAAATAGCAATAATAATCATTATCTTCGTAACTACGGTTATTGTAGAAATCCATGGCAGCAGATGGTACACGGGCTTTTCAAAAATTTGACAAAATTAATAGAAAAAAATTGCTTCAGCCTACACATGAAATTTTAGTAAATATATACATCTCTCTCCATGTATATGTTTATATGGGATGTATGGTATTTGTTAGTAAGTATATCTATATATGCATATATGTGATATATCGTATTTCTTAGGCTATGCTTATGCAACGAGTATAGAAAGATAAATAAGATATAATTTCTGAAAATGTTACTTATTTTGCAATCTCTATGAAGAAGAGAAACACACTAAGGGTAAAAGGCATGGAATCTCCAATTTAGAGGTATTTGAATGAAACATTAATTCAAGGTTAATGATAAAATTTACTACTCCTTTTGGACAAATAAGTGCCTGAGGAAAATGCCAGAGAAACACCAGAGTAAACTGTTGTGACTAACCCCCAATATCTGGTAAGATGTGAGCGCTGTAATGCACATATACCTGATGAGCTTCCAGAAAGACCTTTTGACAAATAGTGGAGAATAGGAGCTGTTGTGTTAAAAAAAAATATATATTAATTCAACTGGGAAGGAGATTAATTTTGAGCATAGCACTCTCTGCTTTCTAAAACGTAAGAAAGCTTTCTAAAACGTAAGAAAGCCCAGGATATCAGGGCAAGTTTCTCTTTTTTTTTTTTTTTGAGATCATTTTCATACTTACAGCTTTTCCCTCCAGAATTCAGGTGACTCCTAGATTCCTACTCCTGTTCTTACCCCTCACATCCAGGATTTCTGGACACGTACCAAGACTCAGAGTCACTACGAGCTGGAAAGACTCATAGTCACTATGTACCTAAGCCTATCTTATTAGACGACACTTTGGATTAAATTTTATTTTTGTAACTCTATAATTCAGAGAGCTAAATAAGTCCCTGGTATCTGGGAAAATATAAAAGAGGAATCCCATGCAGGCATCAAAGACTATCATGAAAATGTAGCTTTGAAATATTGACAGGAAGTTTAGAGCTCATCCCACTTAAAACCACAAGATGAGAAAACAAAAGACCAGAGAAATTGTATGATTTACCTAACTAGAAAATAGTGTGACATAGTGGGGCACATAAAATCTGTGAGACCCTGCCTTACACTAACGTTTTTAATTGTCTGTTTTTTTTGGTTTAAATCAACATCTCTCCATAAAATTCTCAGATGCTTAGTTTTGGGTTAATCAATTTTAAATCTTATTTTATTTTTGCTACACTGAATGAAGACTTAATTTACTTTTATCATCTCTCAGCTATGCTTCCCCCATCTATAGGTTACCTCTGTAAATACAAATGACATAGTTAATGCCTATTAGTTAATAGTTTTCCCATATCCAGTATCAACTGATTCACCTTTATCCTGCTACCTACCTTCCAACTTCTATTAACTTTATGTTTACATTTTATTGTCAAAGTTAATATTTTCCTTCTGTATTATGCATTCACAAAGGGTGTTCAGTGCAGAGGCCATTAGTGTATTTTATATTGTTCTCTAATTGTAGAATGATAAATCTTTTAGTTTTATTCAAAAGATAACATTTTAAATGAAAATATGAATTTTCCATTTTCCATTCTTTGTATTTTGCCATAGTATTTATCACTATGGAGCTGAATAATGGGTGGGAGGGGGAGTATTTACAGTTTCAGGGGGAGGAAAACAATGTTGATACTCTGTAAATGTATTATTTTGTATAAACTATATTTTTGTTATGCTATTTTCACACTTCTAAAATGTGAGGTTCAGTTAAGAGAATTTCTAGTTTGTTTCTAGTTCTAAAATTGTATGACTTTGAATTAAATTGGATTAACTCTAATTTTATATTATTCTAATTAGTTTTTCACTAATTTACCACATTAAGTGTTCAATCATCCAGAATTTCAAATATATTCAGAAAATAAATTATAAGTTGAATCTGTTGATATTTTTAAACCTTTTTTATTGAGCTATAAATTACCTAAAGTAAAATACCTGGGTACACTTAAACTGAATTATTGTATTAACTTCTTCATTAATATATCTGCTCCTCAACACTCATTACCCCACCCAGACTATTCAACACATGATCTGGCAATTAATATCCCTACCATTAATTTTATGGTCTTTCTTGCTTAAAAATAGTAAGAAATACCCTCTTAATAGCATAAAGTCTGAAGCCTAAAACTAAAATTTTTACTTCACCCTACCTATCCAAACAAATATTTTAATACTCACAAAGAGAAGCCCTTAACGCTTTCCCCTGAGCCTTATGTTATTGATGGCTTCTCCGTATGCCTTTAAGCTGATTTCTACATAAGGAAAATGCTGGCAAATTATTGACTAGGGACTTTCTTTTTTGAGCAAGGGCACATGCTAAGCTCATTCCACAGAAACAAGGATATTCCGGGAAGTTAGTACACCGAGAAGCAACTTTCAACTAATAATGAATGGATAAATATCTCAGCTTTCATGTTCTTACTTGCAGCATTTCGGTGATATATTCTTCAATGTCTCTCATTAGCATAGCCGCAAGATGAAGATTTAGTTACTCACAGAAGTGTTCTACCCAGTAACATGCCTTTCATTGGTTTAACTGCCTGCTACTTTTGAGATCACCTACCAAAGAAATTACTTGTACTCAAATCCATTCTCAGTGCCTGCCTTTTGAAGAATTCAATCAAAGCCATTTGGTATTTGGAAATGTTTCAAGAAATCAGGCATTTGTTATGATATTCAGCAATTGTTCATTCACTGAACAGAAGGTAATAATAATTGCTATAGTCTAAATGTTATGTTTCCCAAAAAATTCTTATGTTGAAATACCCAGCCTGAAGATGATGGTGTTAGAAGGTGATGCCTTTGGGAGGACATTAGGTCACGAAGGCACAGAGGCCTCCATAAATGGGATTAGTGCTGGTTATGGTCTGCGTGATTTCCCTCCAAATTCAAATGTTAAAACTGAAGATGTGGGACCTTGAGGAAGCCATGAGCACCCTTATGAAAGAGGTACACGGGAGCCATTTATTCCTTCCACCACATGAGGATACAGCAAAAGGCTTCATCTTGGGAGCAGAAAGCATCTCGCATCAGACACTTAAACTGCTAATGCCTTGATCTTAGACATCCCAGCCTCCAGAATTGCGAGAAAATAAATTTATGTTCTTTATCAGTTATCCAGCCTCAGGTATTTTGTAACAATAACAAGAATGAACTAAATCAATGTCCTTATAAAAAAAAGCCCAAGTGAGATCCCTCATCTCTTCCACCATGTGAGTTTAAAGCAATATTTTAAGAAATAAAGATTAAAGGCTTTCTAAGAAGAAATGGACCCTCACTGGATATTAAATTTACTGCCACCTTGATCCTGGACATTCCAGCCCCAGAACTGGGATAAATAAATTTCTGTTGTTTATCAGCCACCCAGTCTATGTCATTTTGTTATAGCAACCTAGATGAACTAACGCATTACCCGCTGCTATTGATAAGTAGAAAGATGATAATCCTTTTGGTATTATAACATCACAACTACTAAGAGTCTCAATTGTAGTAAAAACAATTGGGGTCTAGATAGAATTGAATTTTTTGGTTTATATGGTATTTTTAGTCGCTGAAAAATGTGAAGGCATTGGTTAGAACAAGCTTATGAAGTGAGTCGGCTACAAGTCTCAGACATGCAAGTCTTAATGGAAGAAAATAACAGTATCAGGTCAGCCAATTATCAATTGAGGTAGTGGAATAAAAGTCAGAAAGACACTAGGACAGCATTTAAATAATTTTTTATTTCTTACATGAAGAATGTGGACTAAGCTGAAAAAACAGGCTCATGATCTCTCTATAGGAGTGGTAAAGCTATGAGGAGTCTGGAAGTATAGCCTTGCGAAGTCTCTTATTATAAAGTCAGTGTCCTGACAAGAAAGGAGTGAAATTTAAGATCTAGGATGATAATATTTCAGTAAATATGTTTGAGATAATTGAATCTTTTAATATCTGTTCTAAAAGAAATGTTCCCCTATTTTTCCTTTACTAGAGAAATTCACATCCCCTTGCCTGGAAATGATGCAAACACTTCACTTGAGGCAGGGACTATATGGATGACTTTTTGGTGTTCTTAACATATGCTACCAGTTTCACTCATTATTTCTAGGCCAATAATTAGATTTGAGATTCAGCAAGGTCTGAAAGTGAAAATATAATCTCTACTTAGGAAAATAAAATTTATTCAATAAAAGAATCAGTACATAGCTATTACATACTGGGACATTCCCAGAAGACATGCAGAAATATACTTGTGAATGAACCTGGGAGGGGGAAAAGAATATAACCTGTATACATGATAATTTCTTCATTCAGGGGAGTATTACATAATTTAGGATTCAATACCCTAACAAGAATATCTGGAGCTATGTTGAATATTCTATTAGGATGCCTCCTTAGAGATTGGAAGCAGCAATGGCCTTTTGTAAATGAGGTGGACACGTTGGAATTGCTTTGGCAAAAGCAGCATTCAAAAAGCCATGAGAGGTAGTGTCTTAATCCATTTTCTTTTGAATGTAACATAATACTTAAAACTGGGTAATTTACAAAGGGAAAAAATTATTTCTTAAAGTTATGGAGGCTGAGAAATTCAAGGTCAAGAAGCCGCATGCGGTGAAGGCTTTCTTGCTGGTGGGAACTGTCTGCAGAGTTCCGAGGCAGGGCAGAGTATTAAATGGCAAGGGTGCTGAGCATGCTAGCTCAGATCTCTCTTTCTTTTCTAAATCCACCAGTCTCACTCTTGGGACAACCATTAATCCATTAATTGTTTAATGGATTAATCCTTCCATGAGGGGAGAGCCCTCATGACCCAATCACCTCTGAAAGTCCTCACGTCTCAATACTGCCACATTGGGGATTGAGTTTAAACAAGAGTTTTGGAGGGGGCAAACACTCGAACTATAGCATGAGCATGTGGTCATATAATCTTGGATTCACTGTGGTTATATAATATTGGAATTTACTATGCAAACCTAAAGGACTCATCAGCTGACTGTATTACCTAGAAAGGTCTAAAGCAATTATGGTTCTACCAGGGTTAAGGAAAAGCTCTTTGATGGCTTTCTTCTGACAGATATGTGCTATGGAACTTCACTTACTAGTGATAAAGGGGCAGAGTTAGAGAAAAATGGAAGTTTGTGGTGGAACTTAACTGCCAGAGACAAAATGGACATGGCTACCATGAGAGACAGAAAGGTCAGAAAGCTAACAAGGAGCCCTCACATTTTGTGGATGGCTAATAAATCATAGAGTACTTAGAAGCAAAATGGATGGTCAACCAATAAGGTTATTACTTGCCATAGATAATCAAATTAAGAAAAATCAACAGCAAACAGCAAAAGGAAGATTTCAGTCACTGTAATGGAAAACTACCACAATGAAGATATGAGTTTTCAAACTTGAACCATCTCTCAGGCCTATAGTCCAGAAACTGGAAAAGAAGGAAATGAGACTAATCCCCTTCAAAATAGTTCTTGTGACCTGTCAGCAAAAACTATACAGCAACCGTTCTTTAAATTATTTTCCAAAAGGTTCTATAGCCATTTATCAAAGTAACTGTATATTGCAGGAAATTTTAAAAAACACACACACCCGGATATGTCATGGTTTGTGCATGTAGAGTCAAAAGATAATAATACTAGAAAATTAAATATACTCACATAGATTTCTTGTTAGAGTAAGACATAAGAAGTTCGGAGGTTCAGATGATAAATAAAAACCTGATTGAACTGTGTCTCACAGCAGTTTTATCGTGTCCATAGAAACATATCATTATTGTTTTCATACTTACCTAATATTTAATTGAAAAGAATCTACTTAGCAACAGAGAAACCCATCATATTAGTTCCTTGACCTGAGAAGAAATATTCATTATGGTAAAAAAGGTAAAGCAGAGGCCCCTGATATTCTCCCCAAGCTGAAATTTAGCCAGAAAAGTAAATCAAAAGCAAACCAAATTTCTGGAGAGAAAGACAGAGGTTAGTGCACCCGTCAATGACAAAGTATGCAGGTGTCAATATAGATATTGCAAAAACCAGATGGATCATTGTGGAAAACATTGGGTTATTGTGAACTTTGTCAAATGTTAGTTCTGATAACAGCTCCTTTAACGATATGGTGTATTTACTTTAATAACACAGCATCTAGAAGTTAGTATGCAGAAATTGACGTAAAATATGTTCTTTATGGATAAAGGAGAATCAAAAGCAATTCACACTCAGCAGACCATGGTACACATTTACAATCTTCTCTGTGAGCTGCAATAATCTCCTGTTAGTCTTGTTCAAAGGAACCTTGATCATCTAGGTATTCCAAAGCTCATCAAACTAGTCAGTTCTATTAATGATAAGATATTGCTTATAACTGATTGTCAATAAATTGTAAATGTTTTGGACTCCCTGATAAAATACATGCATGTCAAAAGTGGGAGATTAAAATTTGTATGGATTCAGGGACCTGTTTCATTGATGAAGATGTCATATATCCAGTGTCTGGAGGCATACAGAAATATCACTTGCAAGATAAAGAATAAGTCATGACATCTTACACTGTCTCCACTTAAAAGAGTGGCATAATGCTTGGAAAACCTCTGCAGATTTTGGAGTTGCCACTTAATTCATCTCGGACTACTTCACAGACCATTTATCAAGTGTCCTGGAAGGCTAAAAAGAGCAACAGTCTGGAGAAAGTTTAGTTTGTAATACTAGTTGCCTTGTTATTTGAACTATAGACAACATAAGATTCTATGATTCTGAAGTTGTCTGTAGCGATAAAGATGCTATGCTGAGTCTCCAGCAATTTCCAATAGGACAGTCCAGCTTAAGGCGCTAGGAAGCTCAAGGAATAGTGAAAAGTCTGACTTTGGTACACCTAGTTTCTCTGTGACCAGGGCTGGGCATCTTTCCAAAGTTCATGTTCGACTCTAAGAGAATTAAGAGATTGGACCTTCGAACATGAACTTTGCAAGCCTAATTTTCTGGGGGAGTTAATTTATTCAAAAACAGCTCTAGAGAAGTTATAGAATGAGCAGTTTGATAAGCACCTCAGCTTTCTTCATTCTTAAGTGAAGAAACTGAGACATTTTCTAAATATTTTCCGTAATTCTCTAACAGGATTAAAATCACCCCATCAGTAATCTGATCAATAAAGCATCTTTTATTGGAGTCCCCTCCTCTGTCACATTTCTAACTCTTCCTTTCCCTATTATCTCTCAAATAAACCTATTTCACTTATATTCTATCTCATTATCTGCTTCTGGGGAACAAAACTTAAAAGAAAATTCATGCTTGACTTACATCAATATAAAGCCAGTTATATTTTAAGGCACCTCCAATAACAGGACCATTGCCCTCTAAAAAATCTGCTTTAATGTGGCCAGTCCACAATAATATTGCTATCCTTTGAAGAACTATTGGCATTAATTATGACACATATTTTGGCCTTTATAAATAAATACCTGTAATAACGCATTTTCTGTTTGTTCAAAGTTTTACTCTCTTGCCTCTCCAGGATTTTACCCCTTCATAGAGTTATCTACACACAGTCAGTGATGAAATCTCTTGCTGACTTTTATCAAATCTTGCCATCCTTGTTGGACTTTTAGGCAATGAGAATCTATCCTTTCTGAGTGTATCAGTATGAACTCATACTCTCAGTGCGATGAGCTGAAGTTCTAAACAGTTGATAGTTCTATGGCTAATGAAGTCTGACAGGAAAACAGTCAGCTCTACATCTCTGCTTTCTCTCTCCAACTTAATGAGTTTGTGAGTAGTTTCTCCTATGATGTTACACTCATATATTGATAGGAATTCATAGAATCACATGATTCAGCTCCCTAACAGAAATGCAAATGACAGTGGTCAATACACGATCTTACTTTGACATCAAAGAATTAATATGATGATCATATGGTCTCTATGTTTCTATTCTCAAAGGAAACAGTTTTCTATTAATTACTGCTGTAGCAAATGACTACAAATTTAGTTCCTTAAAATAATGCAAATTTATTATTTCACACTTCTGAAGATCCAAAGTTTGAAATGTGTCTCAATGAACTGAAATCAAGATGTCAGCAGGGCTGCATTCCTTCTGGAGGCACTAGGGAAAACCTATTCTTGCATTTTTCAGCCTTTAGTAACCACCTACATTGCTTGGCCTTAGACTCCTCCTTAGACTCATCTTCAATGGCAGAAACTTCAAATTTCTCTGTCCTCTTCTGCTTTCCTCTTTTATTTTAAGGACTCTTTAATTACTTTTGGTCCACCCAGGTAACCAGGTAAACTGGTCAGGCAATCAGCAAACTTAATGCCATCTGCAACCTTAATTCCTTCTTGTCATGTAACATAACGTATCCACAGGTCATGAAAACTAGGACATGGCCATCCTTGGCACGGGTTATTATTCTGTCTACCACACCCCCCATTTCTCCTTGGTGCTGATGTTCTAAGAACTAACAGAAAAGCCACCCAATTATTTTAAGTAACCATGCAATTTGTCTACCAATTGATGTTTAGTAACTCAGGATTCTAAAGAACAGTTTACCATTGATTAATGAATAAGGAATATTGGCTGTTAAGGAGGTGGTTGGACATACTATACTGGAAACAGCATACTTTTTTGCAGGCTAATTAAACAGTTCTACTTGCATTGATCCGGAATGTATTTTACATTTACCGTGTGTCTACTCTCTAACATTAAGTAGATTATCTAGAACGGTGCCAATTAGTAGAAATATAATGTGATCCCCCAATCTGAGCCACATATATAATTTTAAATTTTCTAGGGGCAATATTTCAAAATATAATAAGAAACCATGCAATTAATGTTAATAATTTATAGAATACAGTGTTAATATATTTTAACATGTGTTCAATATAAAATACCAACGAACTATTTACATTCTTTTTTGTTCACACTGTATATTGGAAATCTAGTCTGTATTTTCACTTACAGAATATCTCAATTTGACTTGTCAAATTTCACATGCCAGCCATGTCTAATGACTGCCATATTGTACAGCGCAATGTAAAACAAAAGGATACTCAGGGTGATTGTTAAGAGTTTCCACCTCTCAATTATTTTTAAAATTAAATAAAAAGAAGTAGGAATATTTTAGCTTGGAGAACAGAAGCATGTTAATTTGTTCAAAATTCACAAATAATTGTTGACTACTTTTTTTACTGAGTTGTGGGGTAAATCTAATGCATAATTATTTTTTTCTGTACAGTGTCAAGACATCTATAACATTGTTTTCTCTATAGAACTATATGGATTTCTCTATATATATGTGTACATGTATATATGTGTATATATATGTGTGCACATATAACACACATAGGTACATGATGACTAATATCAATGTTATTTATCTAATCTCTACATCAATAACAAATGTATTTTGTGAATAAGAAAGGAAGAGTAATAGTTTACCTGAGGTTTAGAGAGATTCACATATATACACAACAGCAGAAACTCAGACACACTCACACACAAATTCATAGAGTTTGGTATATTTTTGCCAATCTATAATCAAAATAATAGTTTAAATTATATCATAAGAATTTCTGAGTTAAGAGGACTGCAGGTCCTTGTGTTAACTGGTAATTCCCCCAAGATAGTAATTAAATCTAAGGGAATAATTGACCTAAGATCCTGATTACTTAATTATCTTAAATATGCTTCCCTTCTTTTGATTAGTTTGTATTGCTATTAAATTTATCACCTTAGAGTTTCTCTCTAGGCTATTAAATATTTGACTCCCATCTTTTTATCGTTCATCCCTTCTCTTAAACAACCAACTTATTACAATTAAATTGTTTCCAGAATAAAATTAAATGGTAATATATAGAATTTATTACTATGATTATAGGGATATGATCTATTACATGGATTATTAGTCAAGGTTAAGAGATCAGACGATTCATTAAACATAAACTTGAAATTTATATTTAGATGTCTCTACTTCTAAGACAAAAACACACAAACACATTCATTTGTTTAAAGTCGTATTTGTGAGCATTTTTAAAGCAGTTATGCAAAATTCAGTTTTTATTGCATAGTTTGGATATTAATGAAACTATAAAAAACTAGAACGCTCTAAGAAGTAAAAAAAAAAAAACAGTGTATCTTCTTGGTGCACTGTATTTCTAGGAATCTAAAGTGTATTCACCTTGGATATATTCCTTACAGTGGAATTTCAGCTTTTATCTAGTTCTTATGACACCTATCTAAACAAATTTCTGCTTTCACAAAATACTGTGAAAGGTACAGGGAACAATGTTACTCTTTTGACAAGTGTATTCCGTAATAGCAACTTTGAAAAAGATTTAAAAATTTTTCTTCACAGTAAAACATTAACAAATTACGTTTAATCCTAATAGGTGTATATTTGAATTCCTGAAAGTATGTTTTATATTGCTTTGATTTTCAGTTACCAAGCGGATGTAGATACCTTCTACTTATTTTATATGTTGCTTACCTATGTGTTTTCCAGTTGATTGTAAGTGCTTTTATAGTGTTTATCTAGCTGTATGCAGCTAGATACATAAGCACTATCCATATGTATGTATACACACAATCACACATATAAGTGTAAATCTATAATTATATATGACTGTGTATAATTTGGCATTTTACATACTGAGTGGACTAGTCAAATCTTATGAAACTTTTGTTGATATGAATTTGTTATCCAATTAATATTCTATATTGATCTATTTGCATCTTCAAAGTTTTCTTGACCACTCAATTTTTCAAATGTTATATTCACCAAATAAGTAAAAATTCTGTTCTTTATCTAATTAGCATGAAAGGTGTATATTTTACCTCATGTAATACACAATTCAAAGGGAAGGAGATTAAATATTGGTTATCTGGAAATATTATATCACCAAAGACTTGATTTCTTTGTGTGTTTTGTCTACCATTTTCAAACCATTGGATTCATCTTCATTTAAGCTGCCCTTATTTTGAAGAGGTAGCTGTAGGACTGCCAGGTATCATATTCTCATGTTCTAATTCTTTCTGGATATGTTTGTTTAATTTTATCAAGGATCAGAAAAATTAATTGTAGCCATAATTACTTTTTATATACTATATTGCCTTTTTTGAAAAATCAAGGAAATTATTTTAGAGAAGCTTAAGTACCAGCTCCTCTTCATATCTCATACCCATACATTTGCCATATGTCACTGCTTAATAAAGTCACTGACAAAAGGTAAGAGACAACTAAGATTGGTTTGAAAGCACGATTTCCTCCTAAGGCTGGGAACAGAGCCCAGCATCTTTACTCCATTGCACCACAATAAGAGTTGAATAGGGGAACAAATCGAGCCGTAATTCTAACTAGAGACGTGATAATTGGTTTTACTATCTTCAGAGAGATAAAACTATTAGTGAAACCACTTAAATTTTTATCAGATATTTTCTCTCTAGAAGAATAAGGCTTCCAAAAAATAATCTAGTTAAATGTTCTCCACCTTACTAAGTGTCATCTGTTAGGTTTTATGTATGAAAATTATCATTCTTATTCTTGGTCTGACTGTCTGTAAACGTATATGTATATTAATATTAATTATTTTTTTTTCATGAGCTTGACAAAAATTTTGTCCTCATTTACGGATTTTCATATAAAGTAGTATTTTTATGATTTTAGTATTAGATCCTATTACAATAGAGTAAAATCTCTTTCTGTATTTACTTTAAACATATAATTTTAAATTTTATGGATTTTTTGGCTATATCTAATTTTGTAATGCCAGAAACACTATCTTGAGAAGGTATTTCATATGTGATGAAATACTACATTTGTTTTATTACTCATTGAATTTCTTTCTATAGTAAGATTTTATATATTTTTTCCAACATACTTCTGTTATTCATTTTTCCTTAGACTTAGTGCCAGGTTATTTATCATAATGGAAGTAACAGTTAATGCTATTCAGTGGAATCAAGTATAAAATTGTTTATCCTTCTCTCATATATATAAATAAAAATCTCCCTTGAATAGCATTTTCCTGCTAAACATATTTATTTTTAGAAGTCTTCTTTTCTTTTGTTAGAAATCCATTTTTTAATTTTAAAAATTAGTTTTTAATTTTTTTTTTAATTTTTAGAAAATAAAATTCTACCAGTGGCAATGCAGTCTTTTTTTTTGCTTTTTATCATGTATCAGCAACAACAGCCATAGGACAGAACTTTAAATATTTCCTGGGTATGCATTAGTAATTAGGGAGGTATGTTTAGTCAGGGAACTTATAGTCTGTGTGAGGAATATAGAGTAACACTCCAAATACTTTGCTTGATCATTCCTCTCTGAATTCTTAGATATGTGAAACTGAAGACTCAGTTGAAAAAAAGAAAGTCAAAGGTGTTACAATATATAATTCAATAAAAACCAAAAACAAAAGTATTAATAAAAAAATTAACATCATTCAATATTTTAGTAAATTTATATCAAATATAAACGCTTAATTGCAGTATCCAAAAGTTAGGCTATACTGTAAAATGTTTATACTAATTTGTTTAGAATATTTGATCCTTTTTCAGGAGAAGAGCTACCTCTTAAAGAAATATAAGCACTACATTAAATCAGTTTTTAAGGCTCTGAGCTGGATAACATTTAATAGTTATGTTAGACATAAGGCAGAAATAAATCTTAAGAAGTTTATGGTTAAAATATGTGTGTAAGAAAGTGATTGCAAACAAATTGCACTACTATTACATAACCTGGATTTGAACTTGTTTTGTGAAATTTGGCAGGACATTTAATTTCCTTGGAGCTCAGTTTTACTGATAGCATTATTATTAAATGCCAGACAGATTTCCTATCCCTTTACATATACCTGTCCTCACAACAATCCTAAAAGGTTAGTATTACGATTATATCGACTTAAGATGGGGAAGCTGAGACCAAAGAGGTTGAATTATGGTTGAGTTGAAATTCAAATCTTGACTGTCTACCTTTCCAAAATCCTATGTTCTTAAGCACAACTCTGTATTATCTCTCTATTCATAAACATAATGGAATTGAATTATGTCTAGTTTTTCTTCCACCCTCAAGAGTCAAAGAACATAGGTTAGACTTACTCAATTCAGATAGAAGCCAATTAAAGAGACCACCAGGAGAAAAGTGTGTTGGTGGCCTGTAAAATTAGAAAACACGAAACATTCTATTAGGAATGCCATATTTTTTGGAATCCTATAATTTTTTCTTTAAGAATGTTGAATATAGGCCTCTAGTCTCTTCTAGCTTATAGGATTTCAGCTGAGTGTTCTGCTGTTAGCCTGATGGGAGTTCTCTGTATAGCTGACCTGCTTTTTCTCTCTTGTTGCCTTTAACATTTCTTCTTTCTTTTTGGCCTTGAAAATCTATGTGTCTTTAGGATGATCTTCTTGTATAAAATCTTGCAATGGTTCTCTCTATTTCCTGAATTTTACTGTTTGCCTCTCTAGCAAAGCAAAAATGAACAATATTCTGAAATTTGTTTTCTAAGTTGTTTGCATTCTCCCCATCCCTTTCAGGGATGTCAATGATTTGTAGACTTGTCCTCTTTACAAAAGTCCATATAATACAGAGCTTCTGCTCATTTTTTTAAATGTTTTGTTTTGTTTTGTCTGACTTTCTTATTTCAAAGATATAGCTCTTAAGTTCTGAGATTTTTTTTTTTTTTTTTTTTTTTGCTCAGTTTGGTTTATTCTGCTTTTAATACTAGTGATTTATTGTGATATTCTTGAGTGTATTTTTCAGCTTCATCAGATCTTTTAGGTTATTTTACATATGGGCTATTTCACCTTTCAGATCCTGTATCATTTTGTTGTAATTCCTAGTGTCCTTGGATTGGGTATAGCCATTCTCCTGAATCTTGATGATCTGTGTTTCTATTCATATTCTGAATTCTATTTCTGTCGTTTTAGCCAGCTCAGCCTGGATAAGAACTCTTGCTGGAAAACTGATGTATTTGTTTGGAGGACACTCTGGTCAGTTGAATTACTGGAGTTCTTGCATTGGTTTCTTCTCATTTCTGCATGCAGGTGTTCCTTTAACTGCAATGTACTAAGTACAGTCAATAGACTTGCTTTCTGGATGTCTTCACAGGGCTAAGACTTGTGCAGGGTCTTTATTTATAGCTGACTTCCTGTCTTTGGTTTCACAGATGGGTATATTAGTGTGATATTTTTGGTGTTGAAACTTTAGGGTATGATCCAGTGGGTGGTGCTAAGGTGTATTGGTCAGTTGGTAGGCCCTTGCTGGGTCACATGGCTACCCTAGATATCCCCGGAGTTACAGCCATGCTCCCTCTCGATGCCCTGAAAGTTCGAATTACTCTTTCACTTGAGTGCTGGCTGTGAACTGCAGCTTGGCATTCCTGGGCTGCCCACCACTGCTTTGGGGCAATCTCAGGGTTTATGTTTCTTCCTCAACTTGGAGGCAACAGAAGAAGGGACCTTAGTAGTGATTGTGGCCTAGAGTCATTTGCTTGTCTCCTGGAGGTTCCACTCCAGAGAGAACATCCTGCATCTTTTAAAGTATTTGCATTTTGTCTTTGTAAATAGATCTCATCTGCATTTATTTTGCAGTGATCAATAATTACACATGTGATCGCTGAAGAAAAACTCAATGACCAACAACTTACATTGATGCTAAGTTGAGATGGCTATTTGAGTGGGGACTACTTCTTAAACTAGTTTAATTAAGGAGGACTTGTTTTAATAAGTTTTGTTTAATTTAATAATTAATCTAATTTAATAATGATAAATTATTAAATAAATTTAATAATTTTCTTTTGGGATAATAAATAAATAATTAACTATTACCTGTATATGAACATAAATTCATAGGGCTGAGTCTGGAACTTGTTCTCAAATACTATAGCTTTAGTTTGAAGCCTGGAAAACAATCTCCCTAATATAATTATTACAAACAGTTGTTAATTTATAGTGCAATATTTATAAAATTATATTTAATAAAAAGAAATTTTATTGAAACAGTAGTGGTTGAAGAGCAGGACTATATATGATTTTAATCTCCTTACTCTCATTTCCATAGAGGCTACAATGAGAAGGTATCAATCAATAACTACAAGATTTAGTTAGGTAAATTTTATTATGTTCTAATGATTAATCATTTCTCAAAGGACCCATCATAATCATAATCTCATTTTTCATATGTGAAAAATACTAAGAGATATTTCATGTGGTTAGAAATAATTATTTACAGATACTTCTGCCAAATCAATATGTGACCATAATTGGTGCACACTGCTCTTTAAAATAAAAAAGTATACCATAAGAAAGTCTAAAATCTATAGCAGTCCAGAATTACGTGACATAAATAAAAAGTTTATTCCATTAATGTGGGAAATTAGAAATCTATTTTTCATTAAAGCCTTCTAAAGGTGGAAAAATTCAACTAGAGAACTCAATTTTGAAGAAAATTCATTACTATAGAAAATCATCCAAAATGTAAATAGTAATATTATTTTTATTCTTCATACTTTCCAGGTTTGAACATTGCCAGAAAAATTTTCTTCTTTTTATTCAGCCATTGTGTTTGTAATTCTTTTCATGATCTAATTATTGATTCCATTCTGTGCTTTAGCATGTCTTTTATTGCAATTTTAGCCATTAGCTGTCCCTATCATAAACTAATGGCTCCCTTCTAAAGTCATTACCTCAATTCTTTTCACTCATTTAACTTTAAATATTAGTCTCATTTTAATCTTCCTACCACAAAACTTAAATAAACTAGCATTTGTCTACAAAAATTTTGGAGCTTTTTAAAGTTGTTATTGTTTCATTTAAAATTCCTGTCAGAAGTTATTCTTTTAAAGTGTAAAGTATAATTGATGTGTATTACTTATTAATATATAGAATCACTATTTTATTGTTGTATATGTAGAAGGTCTTAAGATTTTATTTTAAGACATTTTTCTTTGTTTATAGATAAATTTACATGCTGAATTATAATTTTTAAATAATAAATTTCAATAAATTGGACTTTGAACTCACGATGCATGAATTTTAAGACTTGTGATAAATTTTATAAAACCACTTTCAAGAAAAGTTCTATCAAAAGGAAAATATTTATGAGAAAATATATTTCCATAGTCTTCACCATTTTTACATGATTTAACTTTTAGAGTATAAAAAGATATTGATTATTATTTTATTTATTATTTTTAAATATTTGTAAAAGTAATATTTTAATACATTTATGGGCCATTTATTTCTAGTTTGTTTTCATGTTTATAGGTTTGACCAATTTTTCTATCCATAATTTTTCATTTTAATATATATAAGAAGATATTGCAGATATAAACTGATGATACTATTGATGATTTTTAACCATTATTTTTTTTTAATGTTATAGATTGATCTACATATATAAATGTTTCTCCTTGTTTGTTATTAGGTAGAAATCTTGTTGCCCCACCCTCTCCCAAATTATTAGCCAATGTGCCATCATCACTTGTAGAGAAATCCATTCATTTCCCAGTCATCACTATCAACAGACTTAAAAATATATATATATATATTAATCATCTCATTATGTTACCACTTTTTTATGACAGATGCATATTTTAAGTGTTTATACTTGAAACATCATCAAAAGTAACAATAGTGCACAGATTCCAAAAAGAGTTAATCAGTGCACATTACAATGCACCTTCACATACATTGAAAAAATTTCATATTTTTGGCAATAATGTGTAATATGATTTTTTTCCATGTATGTGAAAGTGCATATGAGTTTGCAATTGTAAACAATTTTGAGTTACTGAGTTGTGAATAGCACAGTAACAATGTAGAGATTTTTGCTTTTTTTCAAGAATTACTAAAGGTTAAACCTCACATTATTTTTTCTCAAAATCTGTGTGTGCCTGAAGAAGCTTTACAGCACAGTAAACACAGAACTACTGAGAAGTCAGAAAACATAAATAATGTTTTCAGTATACCTATTATTTTAAGACATAAGGAGATTTGTAGAGCACATAATTTGCTTGCCAGAATTTATAAAAATTTATGTGATAATTCATTCTCTCTTGAAGACTTAAGTATGACTGCCTATTTTTTTTACAAAATCTTTTTTGTAAAATATCTGTATCATTTTAAAACATTCATAATAACAGGAATTAATATCAGACTAATTATTTACTCATTCAAAGTAGTGTTTGAAATATCACCAGAAGTAATACGTAATGACTTCTGCAAAAATTGCTTATTAATGATGCAAGTTATGGGATATTATTTGTATTGAGTATTTCAAAAATTTCCTACACTTCTAGGATAAGACTGATTGGTTTTTAGCTATAGCTACATACAAGTACCAAAATTGGTTTTTTACACATTTAAGCAATACACTTTATTTATATAACCATGGTAACGAGTAAACACCAGAAGTGCTCTGTATTTTTTTTTGATTGATCTATATTAATTCACATCAGTGAGCACACTTCTTCAAGACACCTAAATTTAGTCACAGCCAGCCTCATACTTTAATATCTAGACTGTCAGCATCAGACGTACTCCAGAGAACACGCTGCTAAGACTAATGTCAACCAAATCATGGCTGTGTAAACAATATTAAACATATTTCCAAGGCTACAGTCAACCTGCTTCCTTTCTATGACCAACTCAGACCAGGACAAAGTCTTTTCACAATTCTATATAAGCAGTTTGGTGATAAGGCTCTGCTAGACCAACAATGTTTTCTTTTACTTGTGTTGATACTAAATTCAACTTTGTCTTTTTTTTTTTTTTTTTTTTTTTAATTTAAGTTTGAGGCTCATCCTTGGACAATTCTGGAAATTCTAGTCTGGTTGTTTGGAAAGTTTTCATTTGGCAGCATTTTATGGAACATTCAGACCAGCAGGTGTGCTCAATGGGTCTCTAGGGCCCAAATTCCTTTTCTTCTTCAGATTTACTGTCCAGTCTATTTCAATAAAATTCTTGATATGTTGTAAATATCTTGTTATTGTTTCTTGCTTTATTAGCTTAAAATTTGTAACCAAATAGAACTTTGTGTTTTTATATCTAAATAATAAAATATGCATAATTTAACTAAAGCTAGGCATTTATATAAGATAATTAGAACTTCTGGATTGGAAATATACATTTTGTTTAAAAACAGACCTAAATTTTGTGAAATTGTATTACAATTTTTGTTAGTATGTGTCATTTATGTAAACTACTCCAGTCAAATTTGTCTCAGTATAAGGACACCAGATCCTTTGGGTCTGTAGATTTGCAATTTGGCTTTTTTTTTTTTTTTTTTTTGCCATTAATTGGCTTATTTTTCTGCTGCTTGCTTTTATTTGTTTAACCATATTTACAAAATATTATCTTATTTTTTATGTCTTTGTTTCCTTTATCTCAGATAATTTCGTTTCTGTTGAATGTCTAAGGGACCGTTCTGGAACACAGGCCTAATAAATCTCCAACTACTACCAGTTGTTCCGAGGACTAATGATTGACTATTCATTTAACTGATGACCCATTTGTGCAAAAGCAATTCATCAACTTTTCATTGAGTCTCATACAAAACTATCGTGAGTACACCTTGCCTTGTCAATTGGTGAGAGTAGGTTAATTTTCTTTAGTCCATATTTAGGCATAAATAACTCTTGGACATTGATCATCATTCAGGTCCCTCCTAAACTGTCTTTAGTTAAGGAAACTGGGACATCCTGTTTAGGCACAAATATTAGATTGAATATAATACTCTCTTTTGTGTTTGTCATTTGTTCTTTATATGAAAGATAATTGTGAGGATGCACTCAGGGTGGTGGCAAAAATATTAAGGGAAAAATATTAGAGAAAGTTATAGGATAAAATCCCAAACGCTTTTTGAAAGCCTAAGGGTTTTTTTCTTTAGTCCTTGGCTAAAGGCAGCCAGAGTCTCTTTGCAGGAGCCAGAGAGATTAGGGCGCAAATACAAAGGAATGTAAGGGAGTTTACCTAACTGACTTGTTTACTCATTAATAAGTTAGTTAGGTAAAATCCCTTGCATTCTGGATCATTCTGGATGGCTTTTTTTTTTTTTTTCTTTTTTCCTGAGACACAGTCTTTCTCTGTCACCAGGCTGGAGGTTGGAGTACAGTGGCATGATCTCGGCTCACTGCAATCTCTGTCTCCTGAGTTCAGGTGATTCCCCTGCTCAGCCTCCTGAGTAGCTGGGACTACAGGTGCCCACCACCACACCAGGATAAATTTTTTGAATTTTTTTTAGTATAGATGGGGTTTCACCATGGCCAGGATGGTCTCAGTCTCCTGATCTCATGATCTGCCTGCCTTGGTCTCCCAAAGTGCTGGGATTACAGGTGTGAGCCACTGCACCCAGCCTCCAGATGGCTTTCTCGCGGGGAGGTGAACCAGTGATATTACCAACTAATGGTGTTTGCTTTAGGCATTGGAAACTTCCTTTAATTTTTAACCTCTAGTGGTGCTGACTCAGAGTTTTTTTGATTTAATGTGTGTTGAATAAAGGCTGGGGAGGCCAGCATGTGAGGGCCAGTGTTTGAAACTGCTTATGACACTCTCCAGGGAGTCTATAAGTGGTCACAGACACCCAGCCTGCTCATTCACTGGATTCTGTGTGTGACTGAATTTATTCATCCGTCATTGAGTCAGGGTCTGCAGGACAGACCCCCGCAGCTGGTGACCTGACAGATAATGTCTTCTTTTGTTAAAAAAACTATGCCTATATAAGATTGTGTTATAAAGATAAATACTGGGTATCAGGAAGAATAGATAATGGATTCTGTGCTTAATGCCTAGGTGATGGGATAATCTGTGCAGCAAACTATGATGACATATGTTTACCTATGTAACACACCTGCACATCCTGCACATGTATCCTGGAACTTAAAATAAAAATTTTTAAAGATAAACATTGGTTTAAATTGGTAAAAGTAAGAAAATTGACTCTGAAAAAAAAATTTCCATTTTGGGGACTTTGGACATACCAAATTATGAAAAAACTTATAAAAATAATGAAATGCACCAATAATTCGAAGTTCAATAGTGAACTACTTCAGTTCACTTTCTAAGGACTCAAATTCTGAATATTGAATCCAATATCATTAACTTTGAAAACTCTATATATCATTCCTGCTAAACATATTTTGAAACCCACTCATGTCTACTGGGTGTCTCACTACTCCTCTATAGCATCCATTAGACTACTTCCAATTTTCCTTCTCTTTCTACTGATATTCTAAATGAGTTAACCTTTCTTCAGATTTTTTCTAGGAGAATATTAACCATAATTTTATGACTATCAATGGTAGATAGGATAAAGAAAATGTGGTACATATACAGTGATATTTTAGACTTTGTGTCCTGACCAAAATATTAAATTGTAATCCCCATAATCCCCACAATGCCCATGTGTCAAGGAAATTACCAGGTAGAAGAAATTGAATCATGGATGGTTCCCCTTTGCTGTTCTTCCGATAGGGAGTGAGTTCTTATGCCATCTGATGGTTTTATAAGGGGCTCTTCCCCCTTTTCTTAACACTTCTCCTTCCTGCTGCCTTGTGAAGAAGGTACCTTGCTTCTCTCTTGCCTTCTGCCATGATTGCAAGTTTCCTGAGGTCTCCCCAGCCATGCTGAACTGTGAGTAAATTAAACCTCTTTGCTCTATAAATTACCCAGTCTTGGGAAGTTCTTTATAGCAGTATGAAAACAGATTAATACACCATTGGATACTATTCTGTCATAAAAAAATATTAGATTGTGTCCTCTGAAGAAACATGGATGAAGCTGGAGGCCATTATCCTTAGCAAACTAATGCAAGAACAGAAAACCAAATGCCACATGTTCTCACTTATAAGTGAGAGCTAAATGATGAGAACACATGGACATATAGAAGGGATCAACACACTGGGGTCTATCAGGGTGGAGGGTGGAAGAAGGGAGAGTATCAGGAAAAATAACTAATGAGTTCGGGGCTTCATAACGGGATGACAAAATAATCTGTACAACAAACCCCCATGACAAAGTTTACCTATATAACAAATTTGCACCTGCACCACTGAACTTAAAACAAAAGTTAAACTTGAAAAAATAATAATAACAAGCATGTTTTTATAAAATATGTAACACTTAGCCAGATGTAGTAGCCATGTATGTATGTAGTCCCAGCTTCTCAGGAGGTTAAGTAGGAAGTATCACTTGAGCTCAGGAGTTTGAGGCTAGCCTTGACAACATAAAGAGACTCCTTATCTTAAAAAAAAGGCTTATACCAGAATCCTTATTACATATATCATCTATTGTCTAACTACATATGTCTTGATAGATACACATTTATATAGTACATATTTATAGGTATTTTAATATAATCTATGTATGGATATATCAGGGGAGTTTTGTTGTGGAAATTGGATCGTGTGATTTTAGAGGCCAGGAAATCCCATGATATGCTCTCTGCAACTTGGAGGACCAGAAAATCCTGTGGTGTAATTCATTCTGAGCCTGAATGCCTGAGACCCAGGGGAGCTGATGATCAAACTAACTCCCAGTACAAGACCAAAAAGAACTGAGTGGTATAAGTCTGGAAGTCTGAGAGCCCAAGAACCAGGAGCTTCAATGTCTGAGTTCAGGAAAAGATAAAATCTCTCAGTTCAAGAAGAGACAGATGAAGAATTTGTCCTTTCATTGTCTTTTTGTTCTATTTGGGTCCTGGACAGATTGGATGATGCTTACCCACACTAGTAAGGGCAGGTCTTCTTTACTCAGTCTATGGATTCAAATGCTAATCTCTTCTCAAAACCCACCGCAGACACAAAGAGAATTTTTTTTTTACCAATTATCTGGGCATGTCTTAGCTAAATGAGACTGACATATAAAATTGACTATTACATATCTGTATTTTTCCTTTACCAGATTCTCACAATGTCCATACAAATTCGGGAACATATATAAGACTGTTTCTTCCCAAGATTATAAGAATAATATTATTTTAACTGTCTGTAACTACTGATTACCACATTTTTATGGAAATAATTTGTTCTTTATGCTTTGATTCATATTTTTCCTTTTGTTTAAAGTTATGCATTTATGACATTTTATCAAGTTCTTCTTTTACCACTAATAACTTGCCTAAATGTAGGCTTTATGAGGCACCATTAAAATGCTAGCTCTATAATTCAGCTCTCACAAGCTATTGCTACTGCAGACAAATTAAAAATTAATACAACTGGTATTACATTATTATTCCAAATAATTATACTACTTGCCAATAACACAATCAGGAAGGAAAATATCCTTACTCTAGAAAAGGGGAATACATTTGTGGGGAAGCAATATTGACTTATTATTTTGGCAATACCTACTGAAAATTTTGGTTGATTTTTTTTATCATGGCAACACTTAGATATGTACAGATTCACTAAAATGGATTACATTTCTAATGCAACAACTAAGTTTGTTCCCTCCGTCACTCCCTCCCTTCCTTCCTTTTCTTTCCTTCTTTCTTTCTCTCTTTCTTTCTTTCAACAGGTTCTCACTCTGTCACCCAGGCTGGGGTGCAATGGTGCAATCTTGGCTCACTACAGCCTCAGCCTCCCAGGCTCAAATGATACTCCTGCCTCAGCCACCTAAGTAGCTGAGACCACAGGCATGCATCACAAGCCTGGCTAATTTTTTGTGTTTTTGTTTTTGTAGAGATGAGGTTTTGCGACATTGCCCAGGCTGATCTTGAACTCCTGAATTCAATAAATCTGCCTGCCTCGGCCTCCCAAAATGCTGGGAATACAGGCATGAGTCACCACTTCAGGCCTCTTTTTAAAAAATGTATATGTCATGTTATGTAGATCAAATTATTTATTATCAAATTATGGACATAGCTAATTGTTATGCTGATATATAAATTTGAACTTTTTCTCCTCTCTCTCCTTCCTTCCTTCCTTCCTTCCTTCCTTCCTTCCTTCCTTCATTTCCTTCCTTTCTTCTTTTTAATTTTTTTTAAGACAATGTCCCCTTCTGTTACTTAGACTGGAGTCCAGTGGTGTGATGGTAGCTCACTGCAGACTTCAACTCCTGGCTCAAGGACTTCTCTGCCTCAGCTTTCAGAGTAGCTGGACTACACCGACAAGCCGCTATGACCGTCTCATGTTTCAATTTTTTTGTGAAGTCTAGCTACATTGAGAGACCAGGCTATTAATCTCCTGGCCTCAAGCAATACTCCCCCCTTAGCCTACTAAAGTGCTGGGATTACAGATGTGAGCCACTGCGCCAGGCTTCCTGAGTTTTACAGGAAGTCTAATGAAATATAAAATTTATTGGAGTATAATAAATATCAAGTAGACAGATAAACATAAGGACAGTGGTTCCATCTGGAGGAGTTAACTTGAGCATCCTCAACAACACATTCTTCATTTTGGCTAATATCATACATAAAAAGTTCTTTCCCTGGAAGCATATTGAGCTAGTCAAAATTGCTTATTTTTGGCTAATTAAATAACTTTATATTTGTTTTGGCCAACCAGATGAATATTTACAACACTGCTAGCACTTCTTGCTTAATTCAGGTTGACACTAAATGTCAGATGGAGCAGTCTATGGTAAAACAAAAAGTAATCTGATTATTTTAGATAGATTTGGGGAGTAGTTGGGACTTTTTTCTGTTAAAGTTTACTTGTTCAAGTTTTTGAAATATTGGCTTATGGTTTCAGATTTTTGGCCGTCTCATGATACTTCAGTTAAACTTGTTGACATAATTGTTTTTTAGATTGCTAAATGCTACTATGCAGCTTCTGTCCTTGCAAATGATTCAAAATGACTCAAAGACAAAAACAGGGTGAAATCATGTTGATCTTCATGAGCAATGAAAATCTGTAAAACAACACCTTGTCTACAAGAAGAATCGATGATACAAGAGACCTACCATACATTATTGTGAATATAGTTAATAACAATACATTGTATATTTGAAAATTGCTAAAATAGTAGATGTTAAAGGCTCTTACCACATGCAAAAAAAAATTGGTAAGTATGTAAGACAATGTATGTATTAAATAGTGTGATTTAACCATTCTGCAATATATTCACACATCAAAACACCATGTTGTACACCGTAAATACATACAATTTTTATTTGTTGATTGAAACATTTTTTAAAGAAGAATGGGCAGTAATAGTAAAACTCTGAATAAACTGTGCTGCTCTCCCATGCAGATTTAGTTACAGGGAGACCAATGAGAAATTGCGAATATTGAAAAGTCCCAACATTAAGACAAAGACTGATTGTTTTATTACCATCTTAAAAAGTAACCTTCAAACCTGGTTTTAAATATGTCTAATAAGTCTATTTGTTTACATAATCACAGTAACATGTAAACATGCGAGCTGGTTTTAACCTCTAATTAATAGACAACTCAATTTAGTATGCGTATTTCTAAGAGCAACCAATCAGTGACAGCCTTATACTTTGCAAGTCAGCTATTCAGCGTTAGACTTACCCCTGTGAACACACTTTTAAGGCTGATGTTATGCAATTCTTGTCTCTGTAGCCAATATATAACATGCTTCTAAGACTATCATACACCTGACCCAGCTTCTGTGATCAATACAGCGTATCACAGTGCTTCTCTAAACCCTAATGTAAGATAAGTCCTTTGCTTTACCCAGTGAGACAATGTCTGTCCACCATAGTGACCCTTTTTTAAAGTATTACACTCCAAATCACATTTTTAGTATTATAAATTACTGTTAGAAGTACAGAGAATTAGAGTACCATTTGACAACTTTCAAAGAGTAAAATTATTGTATTCCAAATCAGTATGTGTTTACATATATTTATATTTAGTGATTCCGTATGGATAGTAATACTTTAATAATTTTATACTTAGTGAATTTATTCATTAAATAAACACTATATTATGCAGATTTTTCATATAAAATATCCAGCATAGTGCTATGAAAAAGTCTTGCATGAACAAGCCAGAACCTTTTCTAGACCGTTATTGCTAGTGAGAAAATTTAGGTCTAGCTTTCCTGATGTTTACATAGGATTGTATATTCATGGCTTATTACATAGGATTGTATGCTCATGGCTTTATTGAATGAAACACAGCATTTGTAAAATTTGTGAAATTACAAGAATGTAAGTCTGCCAATAATAAATTACTCTTTTCCAGGGATATAATAACTGGTTTAAGTGTTCTGAGGAAAAACAGTATGTGTTGAACTGCTTAGGAAAAGGTTTTAGATAGAACGTGATCTGATTCTAGAAATGCAGTTGAACTGCAGCTGATGAAGAAGAAAGTGTGAGTGTACAAGCCAGCTCAGCCTGATAGGACCTGTCATGCTGCTAAGTCCTGTTCTAAAAGTAAGCCCTGTGAGGTTCCCATGTAGACAAACAGGATAGATCTCAGAAGAATCACAGCATCTGTGATGTTTCTGTGGCTCGTTTCATATATGTTCAAGACCAGACCTTCTTTAAATATGAACTCCAATATAGGATCATTTGTGTTAGGAATTATTTTCAAAGTGCTCTAGTTCCTCTGTTATATGCCACAGTGCCCTTCATCCACTAATCTTGCAGAAACATAGATTTTTGAAAGAGCCAAAAAGTTTAGCAGCAAAACAAGATATGAATCTTCCTGACCAGGAATGTGAGGCAATGGCTCTATCCTCTACCACATCATTATAGCATCAGACAATATATTCCTAAATTCTATTTTTATGTTAATTTATCCCCCAACCAAGATTCTTCAAAGCAGATTTAATGTCACTTTCCTTTTTCTAATTCTGGACATAATTTTATCTGACTCATTTGTGATCTATTTTTAGCTCTTCAATTTTCATAACATAGTAGGCTATATAAGGAATATATGTCATGGCAAGACTGCCTGCCATTGCTTCTTTTGTTTTCACTTGATTCCATATTTTTCTGTAAATAGTTTGTATGTTCTTTTAGATTTTGAACAGAAACTCTTTACAGAGTGCTGGAGTCCTGTGAGAGGGATATTTACTACTGAGTTTCTATCTAACACCCCTGGGCAAGCTAGATAACAATGACTGCTTCTGCTGTTTAAAATGCCGGTGAGTCCTTCACCTCTCACCACTATTCAGTAGGACGTATCTCCAGCATTGTTTCCAACCTTATCCTGAAGAACTGACCTATTTATATATCCTTTGAAAAATACACTCAGGGTTCATACATTGCTATTAAAAACTAAACATAATAAATCATTCAACTATGCAATTTCCAAACTACTGATTCTTTGCACAGTTTATTTGTGTTCAGGCCTCTCATAACTTAGAAGAAGAAAAGATAAAACTCTTCACTGCAAAAGTTGCTGGGGATAAATTACAACTTTGGAATAAAAATGGGTGTAATAATTTTTCCCACATTGACTGCTATCATGAATTTCAATTGCAATATACCATATAAATAATAAGAAGGTAATACCTCATAGATTTTATTATTAGACTTCTGATACTATGTAAATCTTAAAGCTATGTAGTGTTGATGTTCACAGTTTTTTAGAATTGGTTAAATAATACTTCAGATGCATTAGTAACTCAAAAACTCTTCTTATCTATATTCTGTTTTAATTATCACAGTATCTGTGTGTGAGTGTTGATAATTTAATTTTAAAAGAATGAATACATTTACTGAATTTCTGTAATCACATATCTTATAAATGATTATACTGAGAATAATCCAGATTCTATTTTAGTCCCAGTGCTTGGCCACATAGGTCTTTTTAAGAAACATAATAAGTGGTAAGAAAATAATAATAATAAGAGTTCCAGAGTATAGCTTTAAGAGATCTTGAATTAAAAAAATATATATATATTTTCAGGAGGCAAGAAAGGAACAGATAGGAGTTAAGAAACAAAGAAAAATTTTCATGAAACAATTTAAGATGGGGAAAATACCATAAATAATAATGTTTAAAAATAAAATAAGAAAAAAGCAGTTAGAAAAAGATCCAGATACCTGAAGAAAGTTAGCTTCTTTTTCTCTCTCTAATTAGATGTTCTGAAATAAAACATCAATTTGTGATAACAATAAAAAGCTATTCAACCTTCTGCAATATATTTACTGAGAAAGGTGTAATAACTTATAACAGAAAAGTTAAAATTTTGAGAGACCATGAAAGGTTTCCTAAATAAATAGAAATACAGAAAATGTCACTAACAGCAAAGATCATATATAGCAATAAAGAAAAGAAACACCATAACATCTGTCTAAATTTACTTAAAGACTGCAAGAAAAGTTAGACCAACAATGGAAATTATCACTATAGCATGCAGTGTTTAGAAAGAGTAGAGACTCTCCAGGTTCAGGTTAGACTGACTTTTGAAAGGATGTTTTAATAAGCCTGAATTTTAAGGAAAATGCTTTCTTTCTAGTTCTATAGTAGGACAGCATATCAAGCATTGAATTGCAAGTAATAACATAATTTTATTATGATTTCAACAAAAAGGAGGAAAATGGATTTTTGCCATCGGCAAATATTCACCCCTATACCTTTTTGTTTTTTGCGTATTTTATTTTCCTTCAGACATTCAGTACACACAGATTTTAAATTTGTTTATAGTACTGAGTTTAAACTTATCAGTTTCTCCCATATAACATTTATTTAAACTTTAAAGGAGGGAAATTAACTAGAGAGTATGGTACTCTAAAACTGGAAATGTGGTATCTTAGTGTTGATAATATTTCTCAGATTAAAGAATAATGAATCATTATGTGACTGTGCATTTTCCTAGTAATCCAACTCCTGAATCCCAAACCCCTTGAGGTTCTCATGATATCATGGTACAAATATAACAATCTTAGATTTGATTTTTAACGTTACTTCAGTCACCATGCAAAAATAAACTTGCTAATGTTATGGCTGAGGTTAATGTTAGAGCTCAATCTGCAGTCTCAGAGCCAATCTCTTCAAACTTTGAATAAATTTGCCTTAACATTGAGTGCTATAATGCTCTATTGTCTTCTTGAAGGAAGGAAAGTAAGACTCTGACTTCAGTACTGCACAGCCAGCGGCCTCTGTAAGAGTGAGTGCCTTCATGGGGACTTGCTCAATGTGATACCGGTATTGTGCTGCCAGGCTTAGCTTAGCTGAGGCTAAGACAAGATCAATAGGAAGTTTAATATTGCTGCACGGGAAAGTTTTTATTTTATAGCTCCAGGAGAATTTGCCAAAGGGAAACATTCTATCAAGAATTAATTTAGAGCATCACATGTACCTCCCCCAAAGTACAACATACACCTACTATGTACCTTCAATAATTAAAAAAGAAAATGATCACAATAGACAAAAACTTGCTGAAGAGTTTAAATTCCAACTTTTCCCAGGCAGTTCCCCATTATTCTACCTGAAGCCCTAGGCAGAATGATATCCTGGGTCATGAGGACCTGAGGAAGGAGGAGGGTTACATTGCACTGACTCAGGGATCCAGGTCACCTGCAGGTTTTATGCAGGTTTGCAGATGTGACTGCTGGATATCCCCAAACACAGTAGGAAATCGGACTCTGTTCTCTCTCTTTAAAAATCATTTTTATTTCTCTCCTTTTAACCACTATTATTTAATTGATGCTACGTTTGTTCTTATTGCCTAAAATAATGTTTTTAAAATAGGAATGGGTTTAATGTAATTTCTATGAATCCATTAATTCTACTTCAAATCCATTTCTTCTAGAATTAAAAGGTATAAGTATTTATATTAAAACTAAAATTTGACTATATGTAAGCCATAATTAAAGTTTGACATGATTAGTTAAGATGTTTGAAACAACAAAAGACCATAAGCAATGAGGTTTTTTTTTTTTTTTTTTTTTTTTAATGTATTGGTTTTAGTGTTTATTTATTGGAGACACTATCAGCATTTATGTCTTAAGGGCTTAGGTTGTTTGGAGACTTAGAAAGAAGTATGGGTGACTCATCTTTACCTTTGAATTTCATTTTTTGGCTTTATAGTTATCAATTAAATAACTATGGACAGAAAATTAAGCTTTTAAATTAAAATAAGTGTGTATATACATATGTATATGCACATAAAATAACACATAGCTATTTTAATTTAATGCCTATACAATTCTATGTATATATAAGCTCCTAAAGTAAAAAAACACAAACTGATTAACATGAGCCTTTTTTTGCTATATCATCATCATATTTAAATGTATATGTACATATTATATCACTTGATTGTTATATTTTTTGCTGCAATGCAATTCATACAAAATACAATCAGCAATTTTAAATAGAGCAATTCAGTGGCATTTTGTACATTAACTATTGTATGTAACCAATACCTCTGCCTAGTTCCAAAATATTTTCATCTCTACAAAAGAAACCGCTATACCAATTAAACAGTGATTATCCATTTCCTTCTTCCCCTAGTCCCTGGTAACCACCCATCTGTTTTCTGTTTCTCCAGATTTACCAATTTTGGATATTTTATAAAAATCAAATCATGTAAGATTGGACTTTTTGTGTCTCGCATCTTTCACTTAGCATCATGCTTTCAAGGTTCATCTGTGTTGTAATGTGTATCAGCATTTCATTCCTTTTATGGTTGTATGTGCATAAAGCCATTTGTTTATTCATATGTTGATGGACATTTGGGTTGTTTCCACTTTTTGGCATTGTGAATAATGCTGCTGTAGATGTTGGAATACAAATATCTGTTTCAGTCTCTGTTTATAATATTTTTATATATATCTAGGAGTAGACATTCTGTGTGTGACATTTTGAGAATTCTGTGTGTCACATTTTTACATACTTAGCAATGTTATAGGGTTTCAATTTCACCATATCCTTGCCAATACTTGTTATTTCCTTTTTTAGAAAAATAGCTGCTATTCTATTGAGAGTGAGATGATATCTTACTGTGGTTTTAATGGGAATTTCCCTAATGACTAATTACATTGAGCATTATTTCATGTACTTGTTGGTAATCTGTATATCTTCTTTGTGATATATTTATTCAAGTCTTTGCCCATTTTTAAATTGTGTTGTTTGTCTTTTCATTGTTGAATTGCAAGAATTCGAGAGACAACAGATGCTGGAGAGGATGTGGAGAAATTAGAATGCTTTTACACTGTTGGTGGGAGTGTGAATTAATTCAACCATTGTGGAAGATAGTGTGGCGATTCCTTCAGGATGTAGAAATACAAATACCATTTGACCCAGCAATCCCATTACTGGGTATATACCCAAAGGAGTATAAATCATTCTATTATAAAGACACATGCACATGTATGTTTATTGCAGCACTGTTCACAATAGTAAAGATTTGGAACCAACCCAATGCCCATCAATGATAGACTGGATAAAGAAAATGTGGCACATATATACCATGGAATACTATGTGGTCATAAAAATGGATGAGTTCATGTTCTTTGCAGGGACATGGATGAAACTGGAAACTATCATTCTCAGCAAATTGACACAAGAACAAAAAACCAAACACCGCATGTTCTCACTCGTAAGTGGATTTTGAACAATGAGAACACAGGGACACAGGGAGGGGAACATCACACACAGGGGCCTTGTGGGGTGGGGGCTAGGGGAGGAATAGCAGGGAGTGGGGGGATTGGGGAGGGAGATTAGGAGAAATACCTAATGTAGATGATGGGACAATGGATGCAGCAAACCACCACCATGGTACCTGTGTACGTATGTAACAAACCTGCACAATCTGCACTTGTACAGCAGAACTTAAAGTACAATAAATAAATTTAAAACAAAACAAAAAACTGAAATATTAAATATTTAATAAAAACTAACTTCAAAAAAAGGATTCTTTATATATTCCATATACTAGGCAGATGCTATTATTTTAATAAATATTACTTAATTCTTTTAACTGGCAACTTCAATTGCAAACCTATGGTTTTCACTTAGGTAATTTTAATATGGTATATTCTGTTAATATCTTTATTATATCTTTCATTAATATAAGAGTACTTGTTTGAGATAGAATTTGAGTTAATTTGTATGAGAAATAAGTTCTATAAGTTTTGCTAACTATGGAAAGGTTATGGTTGGGTATTTCCTGCTTAAAGAGGCAAACAAATTAGATACTATTTATGGAATTATGTTTTCAATTATCTGTTTCTGTTTTCTTACTCATATTTCTCATAAGTGAAATTGTAATAACCACTTCCAGCAAAGTAATTATAGATGAATGAATAGATGAATGACTGGAAGGATGAAATACTAATAAAAATCTGTCAAATATATTATGCATGTCTTTGAGAAGTTCTACAAATAACTTTCTTATTCTGTTGGACTTACAAACTTTTTGCCAAAGTTGTTACCCATGGATATGTAAAAATAACCTATCTAATGTTATGACTATGACATTATATGTATATAAAGATATATTTTAAATGGCAAACCATCCTTTCATCCCAATAATAATGCCCACTTGATTGTGCTGAATTAACTTTATGATGTGCTGCTGCATTCTGTTTGCTAGTATTTTGTTGAGGAATTTTGAGTCTATGTTTATAAGAGATATTGGCGTCTAGTTTTTGTTGTTGTTGTTGTTGTAGTTGTTGTGTCTTTGCCAGATTTTGGTCTCATGATGATACTGGTTTCATAGAATGAGCTAGGAAGGAACCTCTCCTCTACTTCTTGCAATATTTTTAGTAGGATTGGCACCAGCTTTCCTTTGTACACCTGGTGTAATTTAGCTGTGATTCTATCTGGTTCAGGGCTTTTTTGGCTGGTAGGGTTTTAATTGATGACTCAAGGTTATTACTCATTATTGGTCTGTTCAGGATTTCTGTTTCTTCCTGGTTCAGTCATGGGCGGTTGTATATTTCCAGGAATTTATCCGTTTTCTATAGATGTTCTAGTTTGTGTGCATGGGATGTTCATAGCAGTCTTAAAGATCTTTTGTGTTTCTGTGAGATGGATTGTGTGTTACCTTTGTCATTTCTGATTCTTCTTATTTGAATATGCTTTTTTCCCTTTCAATTTAGCTAGTGGCTGATGGATCTTGTTTATCTTTTTAAATAACCAATTTTTCATTTGTCAAGCTTTTATATGGTGTTTTGGGGTCTCAATTTCATTTAGTTCTGCTTTGATTTTATTTATTTATTTTCTTCTAACTTTAGGTTTAATTTGTTCTTGTTTTTTTGAATTTCTTTAGATATGAAGTTAGATTGTTCATTTGAGATTTTTCTTCTTGATGTAGCTGTTTAGCACTGTAAACATTCCTCTTAATATTGCTTTTACTAAATCTTAGCCCTTTTGTATGTTGTGTCTCTATTTTCACTTTTTTTAAAACTTTTTTTTTATTTCTGCCTTAATTTCATTGTTTACCAAGATGTCATTCAAAAGCAGGTATTTCTGTGATTTTGAGAGTTCCTCTTGGTATTGATTTCCATTTTTATTGCATGTGGTCCATGAAGATGGATGATATAATTTCAGTTTTTTGAATATGAGACTTGCTTTATGACTGAGCATGTGGTCAGTCTTAGAGTATGTTCCAGGTACAGATGAGAAGAATGTATATTTGGTAATTGATAAGTTGAGTATTCTGCAGATGTCTATTAGGTACAGCTAGTCAGTGTTGAAATCCAGAATTTCTTTGTTAATTTTTGGCCTCAAAGATCTGCCTAATGCTATCAGCAGAGTGTTGAAATACCATACTATTATTGTGTTGCTGTCAAATTCTTTTCAGGGGTCTAGAAGTAATTGTTTTTATAAATCTGGGTGTTCCAATGTTGGGTCTATATATGTTTAGGATAATTAAGCCTTCTTGTTGAATTGAACCCTTTATGTAATGCTCTTCCTTGTTCTTTTATACTGCTGTTGGTTTAAAGTCTGTTTTATTTGATATATGAATAATGATTTTTGTTCATCTTGGTTTTCCTTTTGCATGGTAGATCTTTAGTCCTTTATTTTGAACCTATGGGTATCATTGCATGTGAGATGGGTTTTTGAAGCTGCTTGTCTTTTTTCGCATAGGAAATCAAATTTGTGCTTCTATTAAAATTGTAAAATAGATGCAAATTTAATATGCTTGACTAGAAAGCCTTTCTGTGTTTTAGAATTCCCCAAATTATATACTTTCTTAGAGTATGACCTATACAGAGATTTAGATTTATTTCACCAGGAATATCAGTGAAAATGCACAAAGAGGAGTTAGGATTAAGTAATTCTTTACAAGAAGTATGTGTTGTAGAAAATTATCTTTTGGGTAAACTTCTGAAATACATCTGGAAATATTAAGATTAGAGCAAGTGAATCACTAACAGTTAATTTTGTATATAAAGATTAAACTAAAAAGCTCATAAGTAAATTATCTTTCGCTGTATATTAAACTGTATTATGTCATAAAAGTATTTAACATTATTTTGTTGAGAAATAGTAGAGCAAAATTTGGGTTTATATAATTTATTTTAAAAACTCAAGCAACTTGCTTTTACAAAACAAGTTGTATAACTTGTTGTTGAAGCACCACAAGAGTTAAAACCAAGAGTTAAAATGAGTTAAAAAAACATTGTTGTTGAAGCACCAACAAAGGAAAGAAAATACACATGGTATACCAAAGTCGAAAAAAGATTCTCACACATGCAGAAAGAAAAGGTTGTGATTAGGTTCAGACTCAGATATATTTGTCATAGCGAAGGTTTAGTGAAGCTGATCAATCCAGAGACTGATATTAGATAAAGTAAGCTTTGGAAAAAGAAAGGATTCATGAGGGTTGAAGAAGAGGTGATCAATGCTAGGTAAATATTAAACTTAGGGCTTTGTCCAATAAATAGTCATATTGTCATCCATTTCTTAGTAAGTAATAGTTATTTGAAAATTAAAATGTTCCTGGTACTGTTTATGCTTATATTTTTAGGTATAATGGAAATTCAAAGAAGTTTCCAAGAACTTTTCTTGATAAACTGGCTCTCTGCATGTGTGCTAAATATATGACTTTTATGTTTCACTGTTAAACACAGACGCAAAAGGCAATGGCCTGCAATGTTGCAATGTGCATTTTCTTTAAGCACAAGCTTTAGTTGCACACTGTTCTCGAGTTTTTTGTTCACCAGTTGTAGTCTTTTGATAAGTATGCTCCTTCTTTGTGGAAATTCACACTGCTGACCTTGCAGTCCTCTGCTGTGGAAGGGCTGCCACTGGCAACTGCAGATTAATACCAACTCACATCTCATTGTTTTTGATTAAGGTCTTGAGGTTAGAAAAATGTAATTTGTACCCTACAAGGTAGAATAGAAAGAACATGACAGCAATTAATCCTTTTCTTGCTGATGAGAATGAAAAAATACCCCGTTGCCTGCAATATCTTTGTTAGTACTGAAAAGGACAAATTGTTTCTTCATGTTTATTTATAGATAGTTTTTATAATCTTTAAGTGTTTAATGTAAAACTTCATTAAAAACTTACAAAAATCAGGAAAGTGTTATTATTGCAAGTGTTATTTGTGAAAACTAAAATGATGATGTGTAATGAAACAAACCTCCTATACATGTATATAGAAAATGGCAATTATATTTTTGCTGATCCATTTTATATTACAAATTTGGTAAGTTCAGGAATTCCAGTGAAGAGCAAATCAATTTGGTACAGTAAAGCTATTAGCATGCTTAATTTAGACTTAATCATTTTACCTAAATTTCTAAACTTAGTGTGTTTATATTGTGTTAGCTTCACTAGCCTATATTACTCTCAGGTCTCACCAATTTGGTTTGAATGTAACTTTTCTAAACTTTATTAATTACTAAATGTTTTGTATGGTCTCTGGAAAATTAGAGGAATTACAGATACTAAAATAATGACATATTCTCCTTTAATCTACCTATATGTTTCAATCAAACTTAACACTCAACCATATATGCAATTCAGAAAATTGTACAATTATTGAACAAGGAAGGACAATTAAGGAAGACGTGCCATGGTTAACATCCCCCAATAATTCCACTCTTGGCAAGATATAAATATTTTGGGGACATGATGAGGGCATTCTCTTTCAAAATATTTGATTGATAACAAAATCTCTGTCAGTACATTCATTGCTCATAAATTTCTTGTGGTTGTTAACCATCATAGTTTTTGTACCAGAAGAAGCCAAAGAGATCGTTTTGAATGTCAGAGAGCTTCACTAATCACAATGGTCCAAACACATGACAGTAGCTCTGTCTTACAGCTTTTGAATTTCAGGATTCACATTTTTCTATCTCCTCAATGATTATTGCATCATATGTAGAGTATAATCGTCAGTAACTTATTAACGTCTAAGACCTGCTCAGAAAAATTAAAAATTATTACGAGTTAAACATATTTAACTAATTTTAGAAAAAAGTTATTTGTTTGATACATGAAAATATTTTCCTCATCTATGGATTACATATTATTTTCTTGATGTTTTCTAAAGATCAAAATTTTTAAATTTTAAATAACTTTTATTATTTATGTGCACTTTGTACAATCTAAGAAAACTTTGCCTAAACCAATATTGCAAGATACTTTATCTTTCCTTCTAATAATATTTTTGTTTTATTTTGTATTATTATTTACCTTTTTGCCCATCAATCTCATTTGTTTTATTGAACATAACACTTGTATATATTAATGAGGTACACATGATATTTTGATACATTAATACAACGTACACTGATCAAATCAGAGTAACTGAGATATCTGTCACCTCAAGTACTTACCATTTCTTCTTCTGAGAATATTCCAAATATTATTTTCTAACAATAAATTCTTCTTGTTGATTATTGTATAATGTGAGGTTGTGCTAATTATTTTTTCTACATGTATATTCAATGCATATGTATGTATATGTTATTCAAACATAAATTATTGAAAAAAATAATTCTTTTTTCATTGAATTATCTGGTGAGCTTGTCAAACAACATATCATGTACTTGTGGATCTATTACTGGGCTCTATATTCAGTTCCATTTATTTATATTTATATTCTTTTACTAATACAACATTGTCTGGATTAATGTAGCTTTAGAGAAATCTTAAAATCTGGTAAATTAAGTATACAAATTTGTTTTCTCAGTCAAGGTAAGTTGAGCTGTTATTAGTTCCTTGAATTTATAAGTAAATATTTAAATTACCTTGTAAATTTTTTCTATGTGAAGACTGCTAGAATTTTGATTAGAATTGTGTTGTGCACATAGGCCTATTTGGGGAAGAAATTATATCTTATTAATATTGAGTCTTTCGTCTTGCAAATGTTCTCAATGTTTTGTTTACAAAGGATAATTATGCATACCTTTTACTACATTGGCCCTAAATGTTTGATGATTTAGGTTCTACATAAATTATTTAAAAAATTTTAAAAACATTTATAAATAATACTTTTTACTTATACAACTGCACTATTTATAACCACAAATAGAATGCAAGTAATATTCCATCAACATTTGATTGAATAAACTATGATGTATTTACATTATTGAATACTATATAGTGATTTGTCAAGGATCTAGAAATAGAAATACCATTTGACCCAGCAATCCCATTACTGGGTATATACCCAAAGGATGATAAATGATTCAATTATAAAGAAACATGCACACATATGTTTATTGTGGCACTGTTCCCAATATTAAAGACTTGGAACCAACCCAATGCCCATCAATGATAGACTGGATAAAGAAAATGTGGCACATATACACCATGGAATACTATGGAGCCATAAAAAAGATGAGTTCATGCCTTTGCAGGGACATGGATGAAACTGGAAACCATCATTCTCAGCAAACTGACACAAGAACAGAAAACCAAACACCATATGTTCTCACTCATAAGTGGGTGTTGAACAATGAGAACACAGGGACACAGGGAGGGGAACATTACATACCAGGGCCTGGGGGGTGGAGGTTAGTGGAGGAATAGCAGGGGGTGGGAGGATTGGGGAGGAATAGCATTAGGAGAAATACCTAATGTAGACGATGGGGCGATGGATGCAGCAAATCACCACCATGGCAAATGCATACCTATGTAAGAAAGCTGCACTATCTGCACATATACCCTAGAAATTAAAGTATAATAAATAAATTTTAAAAATAAATAAATAATAAAATAAAATAAAGCAAAATGAAATTCTAAGTTGTGCCTTTGTAATTATACTGACTAACTTGGGTGCAAGGCTTAGGAAATGCAAAAATAAAAGTCGGTTCTGGCACTCAGGGTTCTCTTTATTGATTTCAAGGTTGATTATAAAATTGTGTGTAGCTGATAAAAGTTTATTGAGCTCTTTGTATAGTCATAATATGTCTACTCTTTTATATGTGTATTATACTTTAAAAATTTGTAAAAGTCTTTCGACTTATATATAGCAATTCTTCCTCTTCATGTTTTCATATCTATTTGTATACAAATATACAAATATCTTAAAAAATCTTTTTCTCTATTTATTTCCCCCCTGCTTTGATAATAGAGTTGTCTGTATTTGTTATCTTTACCATTATTATGTCTTTAACCTAGAGAAGTGTGGCTTATATCCATGCCATATAAATGAAACTGTACCTGTCAAGTTTTTCAAAATTTTCTGTTAAACAAATTATGGTGTTTTTCACTTCTCCATTATCAGTTCAATTAACCTCATAATACTTCCTTTTTTTTGGAAATACTTTCCTGTATTGGCTTCTGTGACAACACTGGAAGCACATGCTCAGTTAATTTTGCTGGATCCTAACTTTAATCCGACTTTAAAATAAAAGGGTACTCCCAGGTCCTTTTCTTCTCTCTACCTCTGGTCTTTTCCTAGATGATTTCACATAGCTTTAACTATTATCCATTTGGAAATGAACCTCTTAATACATATTTCCAGCTCAGTCTTCTGTCTTGAATTTTGTGCTCATATTAGTATGTCGTACTTGTTATTTCCAATTTATTTGTACCATATGTATATATTACTAGATGCAGACACAGATTGACACATTTATATATATACACACAAACTGGGCTCATCTACTAAAATCTATTACATTTGTGATGTTTTCTATCTTATTAAATCATATAACATCCATCATCAGTTGACTCAGGCAATAATGCATCAAATGTAATTATTTTTTCCTTTTTCTTAATACTTGCAGTTAACAATGGCACAGGTGATGACACAAAGTAAATTGAGTGAATACATTCTGGTCTATTCTTTAGATAATCAATTAGCACTCTGTCAGTGATGACATTTATTGTGTTGATCCAATGTGACTTATTTCAAATTGATGCTAAAATCACTCATGAATATTAGCATATTTATTTTAGCCTTTAACCTATATCATTCAATAGATGATGAGTGAATGACAAATAAAGGTGCAGAAGAGCAGAAAAACAATCATATTACTTTGTTCTCTTCCTTTGAAAAGAAACGTCCAGATTCATAATCACAGTCTTTCATGCTACAGAATTTTCCTATATGATGCCCTTTTTCTTTGTTCTGTATAACCTTGAACTACAGTAAAGATTCACTTGAACACATATACACCACGTAATCCAATTATTTCTATTCTATGCTCAACACTAAAACTTAATGAGAAGTTTTAAGTCTTTTGCAGTACCTTCAAAGAGTACAGTAGCTTGGCTTAATGCATCAAGTCTTGAATATGCAGCCATAAAGAAGTATGACTGTGAATGTGTATAAATACATATACAAAAACACATATACAATCACAAAAGGATAGACCCCAGTTGTTCAGAATTATGTCTGATATGCATTAGTTACTATATTTTATAGAATAATTTGTTTTTCTTGGATATATATCCAGTAATGGGATTGCTGGGTCAAATGGTAGCTTTGTGTTTAGTTCTCTGAGAAGTCTCCTTGGGAAATATCTTAAGGTAGGTTCATGTCTTTCATAACATTCCTTTACTATAGCTTCAGTGGGGTTTTGGAAAGTAGATTAATTAGATTCATATGTTTAATTTGCCAGGAAGAATCCTTGCATTCCTATTCAGCTAATAGATCTTTTTGCCACTTGGGTCACTGAGAGGAAAGTTAAACTATACTAAAGATATTGGTTTATAAGTGTTCTAGTGCAATAGAAGCAAAGATGATATTTAGAGTGTCTAGTTACTTTTGTAAAAATTTAATTTAATTTTAGCTAGAATTGCACTGACTTTCCAGAGGAAATTTTATTGAATTACCTTTGATAAAGAAATAAATTCCTATTTTGAAAAGTGATAAGTTACATGACATTAACAATAAATGGAATATTAAATAAATTAAAGAGGTGTGGGTTTTTACTTATTTGTACATTTTCAAGTATCTCCTCTCTTATAGGCCAAAGAGTTTTCACTCAACCTGAAAGAAAGTCTACCATATAATTTAAAAATTTGTGCCAGGAGAGTGTTAGTACAGATTTTTCTAGATCAGTATCTGAACATCATATCAGAAACCAGGCTAAGAAAAATCAATCAAATAAAATAATACAGGAGAAGAATGCAAGACAGCAATAAGTAGTATTGAAGATATGCAATAGCTAAGAACAACATAGTCAACAAGTAAAAACTCTTTTTTGCAATAAATCTAGGTCAATATTATTGACATCACTACAAATAACAAATGCGTACTTACATTTTGAGATACAAAACATTCTAAAATCTACAATAACTAATGTTAAAGTATATATGTACATTACAAATTACAGTGAATTTCTCATTATTTTCAAGATTCTTAATACTGACATTACATTATGGGTGCTATTAATAAAATATATATTTAAAAAAAAAAACAAGTACTTATTTTTGAAATTTGAAAGAAGTCCTTCTAGGTAAAAACAGTAAATGACTAGAAATACTTAAACAAATGTTGTTTGGTATGAGATGTGATTGAATTGGCAATAAGATAGGAAACATAAAGAGATGATAAATAAAGACTGTTAGAAAATAAATAATTTGGTTCAGTAGGGGAGAAAATTAAATTAACCACTGAAAAGAAAGAGAAAGAAGTTTCTTCTTCATAGCGTTAAGCCTTATTGAAAAATCAATGAAAACCATGTGTACAACCTGGTGATTACATCCAAGCCCAACGTGCGTTAATTACTGTTTATCTAGGGATAGGGAAATAGTAGGCTTGAATGCCTTATTGTGCTCTCTTGCCTCCTTAAAAAGAATTAGACATCAAGAAAAGAGTTCTTAAACAAGAAATAAAAAGAAAGACAGGTGAATTCAGCTGCATAAAAATAAAACTTCTCTTCTTCAGCAGATTTAGATTTAATTAAGTAAACCAGGAAATATAAGCCATAAATGTAATAAAGTATTTGAAGTACAGATATGCAAGAAAAAACTGCTATCTAAAAAAATATAAGGAAATGCTACAAATTACTACAAAAGGGCAAAGAAAATAAGTGGCATAAAATATAAACTGAACAAAACATTGAATAAAAATGGTCTGTAAATACACATTTTAAAATGTTAATCAGCCTAGTATTAAAAATCTAAATTTAACGATTAATTAGATGCTTTTATTCACTTTTTTCAAATCAATATCTGGCATAACCTTGTTTTGGTAAGAATTTGAAACAATAACACTCATACACTGATGACAGAAGTTAAATAAGTGCAATCACTTTAAAGAGTAAGAAATTTGAAAATGTGCCTCTCCTATATTCAAAAGTTCACTCATAAAGGACAGAATCTTATATCAAGGATGCAACATTAAGAATGATTACACCACCATAGTTAGTAATAAAAATATATATAATTATCCATAATGAATAAATAATATATAATGCAATAATATGTATTAGTGAGAATGAATGATCTAGAAAAACACATATAGACATCAATGACTTTCTCTGCTAAAAAAGTTTACACACAGGCAAAAATATTTATATCTTTTAGGGATAAGTACATATGTAAGAAATAGAAACATAACGAACATCCGAGAATGCTGATTCAAGTTTTGTTTTAAAACGGATAGTGTTTACCTGTAATTTTTGATAAATGATTTTCACAATAAATTCAAAAGTAAATTAACAAAATTGTTGGCATCTCATAAGAAGGAAACCAGCAATTCATTCATCCCACTTGACCTCGGTTTGGTTTTCATCCGCAGTGCTGCTTATATAAACCTATTTTTTTTTTTTTTGAGGCGGAGTTTCGCTCTTGTTACCCAGGCTGGAGTGCAATGGCGGGATCTCGGCTCACCGCAACCTCCGCCTCCTGGGTTCAAGCAATTCTCCTGCCTCAGCCTCCCGAGTAGCTGGGACTACAGGCACGTGCCACCATGCCCAGCTAATTTTTGTATTTTTAGTAGAGACGGGGTTTCACCATGTT
>PVKV010000187.1:131912-293220 GCA_004027835.1 Alouatta palliata | reverse complement strand
AACCTATGTTTAAAAAATCTTAGTACACTACTGAGAATGTTGATATTCTGTCTTTCAACATTAACTGTAATGTCAGCTGTGGGTTCTTCGTTGATCCTACTTATCTGTGTGAGGAAATTTCTTCTATTGCTATTATATTGAGTGTTATTATAATGAAAGTGTATTAGTTTGTCTAATGTTTTGTATGAGTCCACTGAGCTTATCACGTTAAACATTTATACTCATAATTTGATTTTATCAGATTTTAAATTTCTTTTTTAGTCCATTTTGGTATTTGATATCTTTCTCAGAATTTATCCATTTTATTTAGGTTTTCTAATGGGTAGACTTACTATTATTCATAGTATTCTCTTACAGTCTTTTTAAAAATTTATATAAAATTGATAAAGATTATCCCTCTTTTGTTCTCAATTTTAGAAATTTGAGTGTTTCTTCTCTTCATTTTTTCTCATTCCAGCTAAAAGTTTGTCATTTTGTTTATCTTTCAAAGAGACATCTTTCATTCTCATTGTTTTCCTCTTAATGTTTTTATATACTTTGCTTCATTTATTTACAGTCTAATCTTTATTATTTCCTTGATTTTTACTTTTGATTTATTTTGTTTATTCTTTTTCTAGTTTCCTGAGTGGTATGTTTAGATTATTAATTTTAAATTTTGCTTCTTTTGCAATATAAACATTTAGAGCTATAACTTTCTCTTTAAACACTGTACTAGAGGCATCATTTTATGCATATTGTTTTGTTTATAATAATTTGAAAATATTTTTAGTGTATTCTGATATCTTTTTTTATTCATTTGTTAATTTTAGTAAATTTACAAAGTTCTGAAAAAAAGTTGATTTTGCCAGATTTTGCCAATGTTCTCACTGATTGTATAGATTTGTAGATTTTTGAAAGTTGTTACTCTATCAGTTTGGAAGTGTTTATGATGATATAGTCTAAAAGAAAACTATATTTTTTGGAGGGAGCATTCTAAATTTTAAAACAAATTTCCTGAGAAATTTGTGTTAGGTTTCTGAAAAGCTTTCAAGATTTGGGGGTGTTATTGTTTGCTTGCTTTTTATGATTTTACTTCTCATTACAGAATTATCACTGTTACATTTATCACCTGAATCTCAGCTAAAAATGTTAATATTTTACTAGATTATCAGTTGATATAATTCAGTAAGACATGTTAAAATTTTAGAAAAAAAAACAAATGTTCACATTTATATAATACATTAATTTTCAAATATTTAAAAATATTAAATTAATTTTAAATAAAAAGGCAAAAAATTATATTATTGATATATTTCACTTTAGGATTTAAAATTTCAAATTATAATACTATGCCTATGTGTATCTATTACTATTACAAGAAAACTATTTGTAGAATTATAAGGTTATTGTCCATTAAATTACTAACATAAAATTATTAGTCTGGTTGTTGCATAAAAGAAGAGTAGAAACACTTCCCAGGTGATAATAATTGCAAGTAAAACTGATGGTAATATTGGACAATATATAAGTGAACACAGAGTCGTTACTTTGATTATGCTGAGAAATACATATTTTCAAATCCGGGTTGTACTTTTAATTTTATGATGTTAATATTAAAACTAATATTAAAAGCATATTTTATCAAAGTACTTCCTAAAGTAGATTGGATGATAGATTCTGAGATTTTAGTATTTTTTCTTACTTTACCAGACAAATTTATCTTCTACATATATTAGGGATTTTGATCATGAAAGCTTCCATTTATCTATAAGCCCTTGGGAAAATTGTGTACCTTTATTTCTTTAACTGTAAATTCAGGAAAAAATACAGTTACTGCTTTATGGATTTATTTAGATAATTAAAACATACCAAGATTGCTTATAAAAGTACCTTAAATGTGGAAGAAATATACTAATTATTATTATTACTGGCAAATCAACTACTCACTTTCTTGCCTCTAACATACCTCCTCATGAAGCTAAAACAGGAAAAATCTTGCTTTAGTTCAGAATTTTGTTTTCATGAACTAACAGTTACCAAAATTAGAATATTCCATATTAGTCACTAAGAAACCCATAAAAAGCTTACTGAAAGATTGTTTATTTATTTTAATATTCTTTTCATGATTTTTTTTGCCAACTGGAAATTCAGCTTAGACTGAGTTGGACTTAGTTTACACTGTTAAGATTAATTCTACAAAAGCCAATGATTACTATGAAATAAAACAAGTGTGCATGTTCTGTAATAAATGTTTATTCTGGATTAAAAAAACACATGAACAAATACATAGGTATTCATTGTTGAAAATAGGCATTTTAGACCACTTTGGAGAGGGTTATAAAAAACGTAAGGGGTGGGTGTAGAGAGAGAATATATAGAAAAAGTTTGCACTTTCTATTGAATTTTTCTGTAAACTGAAACCATTCTACAAAACAGTCTATTAACTTTTAAAAACTTCAAGGAAATAGAAATCTATAATGTAATTGGAGATTTCAATATCCCTCTTTTAATATTGGTTAGCATAAGGAAAATGAAAACGACGGAGGATAAAGTCTTGGCCAACATTTTAAATCAATTTAATCCAATTTATATTCACAGACTAATCAATTGAAGAACATGTTAAGGAAAATTATTTTTCAAGAGTAAGTATAGCATTTACCAAAAGAATCCATATTTGGAGCAATTAAACAAATCACAATGAATTTAAAATGATCTAGGCTATATAAATTACAGTCTTGGATCATAATGATATTAAATTGGAGATAAAAACCAGAGCTCTCTCTAGAAAATCTCCCAAATATTTGTTACTAAATAATAGATTTCTAATAATTGATTTGGTGATAAAATAAATTAAAAGAAACATTAGAAATGTTTTACCTATAATGGAAATTAAAATGTAACATATCAACATTTGTAGGATGCCATCACAAAGCAATATTGGTAAAACATTTTTGCACTGAAAATCTACATTAGCAAAGGAGAAGTTTCTCACTTCAATTACTACAGCTTACATGCAAAGAAACTAGAAAATCAAGCAAAAATTATAGCCATAGTAAGCAGCAGAAAAAATCTAAATGAAAATAATTGAAATAAAAATTTAAAAATTAAACCAAAACCTGATTTAAGATAAATTTTAAGATAAACTTGTCATATGAATCAGAAATAAAGTGACATAAATCACCAATATTAAAAATGACATAAATGACATGGATTTTAACAAGCTCTTCAGGTAATTTTGATGCCTGCCAACTGTAGAATAGCAAAGAAAAAATTCAAATTACACTCTTTGGGTGGGGAGAACCATCACATTTTTTCATGTATGTGTGTGTTTGTGTGTGTGTGTGTTTGTGTGTGTGTATAAAATCCCAAAAAACATTTAATATATGTATGTGTGTGTGTGTGTGTGTGTGTGTGTGTAAAATCCCCTAAAGCATTTAAAAGTAATATAATTCTTTTTGGTGAACTCTTGTAAGAAAGTGATGAAAAACACAACAGACTTCATACAGAACTCTATTCACCCCTTTATTCCAAAGACAGTCTCTTTGCAAAAACTCGGCCTCTGATCTTTCTCCCTGTCACATGGATTATGAATTCTCCAGCTCAAGAAATTGACATTGCCAGTCCCCTTAGCTTTCCCTTTTTCTCCTTTTTTGCATCCCATATTGCCATTTCATATCTATAAGTAAATTTGTGTATACACATCTCAGATGGTTTTTTACCTGAGTTCTTTTTTTTTTTTTTTGAGACAGAATCTCACTCCGTCACCAGGCACCAGGCTGGAGTGCAGTGGCACGACCTCGGCTCACTGTAACCTCCGCCGCCCAGGGTTCAAGCAATTCTCCTGCCTCAGCCTCCCGAGTAGCTGGGACCACAGGCGTGCGCCACCAAGCCCAGCTAAGTTTTTTGTATTTATAGTAGAGACGGGGTTTCACCATGTTGACCAGGATGGTCTCGATCTCTTGACCTCCTGATCCACTTGCCTCGGCCTCCCAAAGTGCTGGGATTACAGGGGGATTACAGGCTTGAGCCACCGCGCCCGGCCCTACCTGAGTTCTATATATTACCTCATTACATAAAAGAAAAAAAAAAATCTTTATAAATCAGTAAAATAAAGCAATTTTAAATATACATATGTAATCTTGTTATAGAATAAAATTTACATTTTTACCTACAACTGAGATCATTTGCCAAGTTTTGTGTGGTTTGGCATGTTTGAGTCATTAAGAAAGATGTTAATTGAAGGTAAATTATCAGGATCCTAAGAAATTATGCACTTTGATCCTCTGGGTTGCTTCAATTCTAATAACTATATGAAAACAATTTTTATACAGTATGCTCAGTGTTCAAAGTGTGTTTATAGATATTACAGTTTCTTGTTTCTTAGTGAAAGCTGTAAAGCCCACAAAATAAAAGTGTAGGCTCAGTTTCATTAATAACATCTTAGTTTTATCATTATCAATTTAATTTGAATTTTTCCAATTTGCATGCAATAGTATATATTATACTTTTAAATGATTATTTTGTATATATTTTAGAAAAAAAAACAGAGAAATAGGTGTTTCAAATAGAATTTTTTAAAAAGCTAAAAATGTGCTTTGTCATAGAATATGATAATAAACAAAAAGCCAACATCAGATGTTATGAAGATTGCTGACATAATGAAACAAACAAACAAAACAAAGGAAAAAAATTTATTATTACTGTATCAGTGGATTAGCAGTGGTCTCACATTATGGTATTGATTTGCATTCCCCTAATGGTGAATGATTGGTAGCATTTTTTACTATACTTATTTGCTGCCTCTATATCATTTGGAGTAATGGCTATTCAATTTATTTTCCCATTTTTAAATTGGGTTATTTGTTTTTTGTTTGTAGAGCTATAAACTTTATTTGTATACTTTAGATATGTCTCATCATAGCTATGATTTGCAAAAATGTTTTGATATTACAATTTAGAAATCATTTCTTAAGTTAATGTTATAAATATTTGCTTCTATGTTTACCATAAGATTTGTATAATTTTGGCTCTTATAACTAGGTCTATTATCTATTTTGATGTGATTATTGCATGTTGTGTGAGGTAGGAGTCCATGTTTACTCTTGTACATACTGATAACCAATTGGCACAGGACTATGAGTTGAAAAGACTAATATTTCCAACATTAAAGTGTCTTGGCATCATTGTCAAAACTTAGTTTACCATAAATATGAGGATTTATTATTGCCTAATTGTTCTGGCTATAAGCTCCAGTATGATATTGAATAGAGGCAACAAGAGCAAATAATCTGTTATGTTATTGATCTTAGGAGGAAATCTATCAGTCATTCATCATTATTAATTGTGACCATTTTATAATGCTTTTTACTAGGTTGAAGACACACCAACATGGTTTGGCCATGTTCCCACTCAAATTGCATCTTGATTTGTGGCTCAGATAATCCCCATGTGTTGTGGGACCCAGGAGGAGGCAATCAAATCATGGGGGTGGGTTTTTCCCATGCTGTTCTTGTGATAGTGAATAAGCCTCACAAGATCTGATGGTTTTATAAAGGACGGTTTCCCTGGACATGCTCTCTTGCCTGCTGACATGTGAGATGTGCCTTTGCTTCTCCTTCACCTTGCACCTTGATTATGAGACCTCCCCAGCCATGTAGAACTGTGAGTTTAATAAATTTCTTTTTCTATATAAATTTCCAAGTTTTGAGTATTTATTTATAACAGTATGAAAATGAACTAATACAGTAAATTGGTACAGGTAGAATAGGTACTGCTACTAAGGTACCCGAAAAAGTAAAAGCAACTTTGGAACTGGGTAACAGGCAGAGGTTGGAAGACTTTGGAGGACTCAAAAGAAGACAAAAAGATGTGGGAAAGTTTGGAGCTTCCTAGAGACTTGTTGAATGATTTTGACCAAAATGCTGATAGCAATATGGACAATGAAATCCAGGATGAGGTGGTCTCAGATGGAGATGAGAAACTTATTGAGAACTGGAGCAAAGGTAATTCTTGAAATTCTTTAGCAAAGAGACTGGCAGCCTTTTGCCCCTGCCATAGAAATCTCTGGAATTTTGAACTTCGGAGAGATGATTTAGAATATCTGGTGGAAGAAATTTCTAAGCAGCAAAGTGTTCATGTGATTTGGATGCTCTTAAAAGCATTCCATTTTTATTCATTTACAAAGATATGGTTTGGAATTGGAACTCATGTTTAAAAGGGAAACAGAGCATAAAAGTTTGGAAAATTTGCAGCCCGATGATGCAATGAAAAAGAAAAACCCATTGTCTGAGAACAAATTCAAACCAGCTGCAGAAATTCACATAAGTAATGAGCATCCAAATGTTAATCTCCAAGACAATGGGGAAAATGTTTCCAGGGCATGTCAGAACTCTTCACAGAAGCCCCTCCCATCACAGGCCTGGAGGCTTAAGAGGAAAGAATGGTTTCCTGGGCTGGGCCCAAGGCCTTGCTGCTTTGTGCAGTCTTGGGACTTAGAGTCCCAGCCATAGCTAAAAGAGGCCAATATACAGCTTGGGCCACTGCTTCAGAAGGTGTAAGCCCAAAGCCTTGATGGCTTACACATAGTGTTGAATCTGCAGATACACCAAAATCAAGAATTGAGGTTTGAGAACCTCCACCTAGATTTCAGAGGAGGTATGGAAGCACCTGGATATCCAGGCAGAGGTGTGTGGCAAGGGCAGAGCCCTCAGTGAGAAATTTTGCTAGAGCAGTGTGGAAGGGCTCATAGGTGAATGGGACTTGCCTTGTCTCAGATGAAACTTTGGACTGTGGATTTTTGAATTAATGCTGAAAGAGGTTGATATTTTGGGGGACCATTGGGAAAGCATGGTGGGTTTTGAAGTGTGAGGACATGAGATTTGAAGTGCGAGGTTGGTTTTGAAATGTGAAGACATCAGGACAATTCAATCTTGAATTGTAGCTCCTATAATCCCCACATGTCATGAGATAAACACCATGGAAGGTAATTGAATAATGAGTTTTTCCCATTTTGTTCTTATGATAGTAAGTCTCATGCGATCTGATGGTTTTATAAAGGGCAGATCCCCTTCACAATCCCACATGTCTGTCACCATATAAAACATGCCTTTCCTCCTCTTTTGCCTTCCACCATGATTGTGAGGCATTCCCAGCTGTGTGAAACTCTGAGTCCATTAAACCTCTTTTTGTTTATAAATTATCCAGTCTTGAGTATTTCTTCATAGTATTATGAAAATGGAATAATACCCACATCCTTTTATTCTTAGTTTGTTTAGTGCTTTTTATTAGGAAAGAATATTGGATTATACCACATGCCTTTTATGCTTACATTGTGATGACCATGACTTTTTAATTTATTAATACACTCAGATCAGTAACAATTGACAGGATATGCCTAAAGATTTTTCAAATTATGTTTCCAACATCTAGAAATATGGACCCTGTATATGAACCCTTTGCCTTACCTCTGCCTTTTAATCATAAATGCCAACCTTATCTCAGAGAATATGGGCAGGTTATTCTTGTATTTTCCCTTTCTCACTAATGTGATGCTTAAATTTATATGTCAAGTTGATGGAATCACATGGTGCTCAGATGTTTGGTAAAATATTACTATCCTGGGTGTTTCTTTGAGGGTGTTTTTGAAGGGTATTAACATTTTAATTGGTAGAATAAAGAAGATTGCCTTCTATAATATGAGTGAATCTCATCCAATCAGATGAAGGCCTGAATAAAACAAATGACTAGTCCTCTCCCAAGAATAGAGAATTCTCCAGTGGACTTCCTTGGAACTTCATCTACAATTTTGACTTTTCCCACCTGCTGGACTTCAAACTGGAATATTGGCTGTGCTTGGCTCCCCAGCCGACTGACCTACCCTATAAATTGTACTTACCAGCCTCTATAATCATATTAGCCACTTTCTTATAATAAATCTCTCTCTGTATATATACGTGTGTGTGTGTGTGTGTGTGTGTGTGTGTGTGTGTGTGTGTGTCATACTGTTTCTACTTATTTCAAGAAACCTGACCAACACAGTTAATAAATATTTTCCTTTTTATCTCAGACTCAAAGGTTAATAGGGTACAGGGAGATAAGCTTCAGGGAATTTCCAAGTGATTATAACCATTATACAATGCCACACAAATTACAGCCCTTCAATAGATTTGTATCACTGTTATACTTTTGAGATAAATGCAGTATGCAGATAAATCAAATCTGAGCGTCCATGTAGTGTTCTGTATTAATTTTTTCTTTTTATCTTTTGGCTCACTGGCATTAGAATTTTAGTCACATCAACCCAAGAATTCTTGAATGGGGAAAATGTTTCCATTTGAGAGGGTAATTTTTATATGTAAATTATTTAACAATCATTATCATTGTTTTCTATAGTTTAAACTGGAGATACTTAATGTACACACATACTTTATCTGGCAATTTCTAGTAATAGTATGCAATAGACCAATAGTACATTAGCCTGTGTGGTTCAAATATACACACTGTCAATAAAACAAAAGAAAAAAAATTACATTATGGACATTTTCTTATATGTATCAGAAACTACGTAATAAAGTAAATATTGTTTCTCATTGATTGTTCTTTGGATTCAAGACTTGGTATATTTAGTTTACATTCATTAATTTAACAAATCATTAATGAACTTGAAGGTGGAAGGAATTATTCTTGTTTAAACTCTGATTAGAGAGTACATTTATTTATTTATTTACTTACTTACTTATTTATTTATTGAGATGGAGTTTCACTCTCATTGCCCAGGCTGGAGTGTAATGGTGCAATCTCTGTTCACTGCAACCTCCACCTCCCAGGTTCAAGCTATTCTCCTGCCTCAGCCTTTTGAGTAGCTGAGATTACAGGCACTTGTCACTATGCCCAGCTAATTTTTGTATTTTTAGTAGAAAAGGGGTTTCACCACATTGGTCAGGTTGGTCTCAAACTCCTGACCCCAGGTGATCCACCTGCTTTGACCTCCCAAAGTACTGGGATTACAGGTATGAACCACTATGTGTAGCCAAGAGTACTGTGTTTTGAATCAACCACAAATTTACTTTGCCCATGATTCAAGGGTTTTAGATATATAATCATTTGTAATTAATGCTATGAATTTTTTTTTTTTTTTTTTTTTTTTGGAGACAGGGTCTTACTGTGACCCAGGTTGAAGTGCAATGGCCTGATGACAGCTCACTGAAGCCTTGACCGTCCTCCTATCTTAGCTTTCCTTTTATTTATTATTATTATTATTTTTATTTTTTTTATTTTGAAGACGGGGTTTCACCATGTTGGTCAGGCTGGTCTTGAACTCCCGACCTCAGGTGATCCGCCCACCTTGGCCTCCAAAGTGCTTGGCTTACAGGCATGAGCCACCACGCCCGGCCCAATGCTATTAATTTTAAAATATAATTAAATCTAAACGTTTTAAACTTATACTATATAACCTATTCTATATGTAAGTCTGGGAAATTTCAACAGGTCTTTGATAATGTTTGTGCATACTTGAAAACATAAATACATAAAACATTTCAAACTGCATTTATACATTATCTGAGTTTGGTTTCTATTTTAAATACTTTTGTTAGATGAATTAACAAGCACAATTTTGCTTAAGTAGTAAATAACTTAAGCAAGAAATGTTAAATGTAACTTTAGAACAAGGTAATATCATGACCCTTATATAGATATAAAATGAATGCATGTTAAAAGCTATATTCTACTCATTAATCAATGAAGGAACCATGTAGATTATGTAACTAGTTCAAGAAGAATCTGAAGAAGAGTTATATTTATAGATCAAGAATATTGAAATGCCTGTTTAATTGAAGGCAAACTGATTTTTGCACATCAGAGAAGGAGGTCTGTTAAGTTTCTACTGCATAGAACATAATTTGAATGTCTATCACTTATTTACAATACATAGAATTAGAAACTTGTCCAAAGGCAATGAAAGGCTAGAATTCGATAATCTCAAGAGGTATTCTCTTAACAGGTCATAGTTTTCCAATGAGGTATGTAATATTTTTTCTAAAAATTGAATGTATATATACTGTGAAAATTAGTCACTTAAATACGTAATGCTGAACACAAATTTAGTGCTCTTACAATGCACAGCACTATGTCTAAAGCAGTTATTCAATTATAAATACTGTGTTGAGGTAGTGAAGCTGTCACCTAGGTCAAATTATCTTAAAAATTACCTTTGAATACAAAGCCAAAATGTGTACAAATATCTCCTAAACACAAAACCTAATAATAGATAATAATTTATTACCATTTCTAGATTAAATTCCAAATCCTCTGAGAATGAAAGTGCCACTCTGAGGAAGACAATAACAGACACTGTAGCTGGAGTGCTGAGACCTAGCTTTGCAGAAATATGGTCAATTCTTTGTCCCAACAATTACAGAAAGTCTTACACCAATCTCAGCAATGTTTAGGGGACTTACTCTGCATGGCCAACATTCTAACAGAGCAGAATATATAGAATTAAAAAAAAAATCCGTGTAGAATAGATTTTATGGAATGAATTGAACATAATAATTTTAAATAAATCCGAATTACTAAAAAAATAACTAGCAATATTCTAAAAAGTAAAGCTCAAAAATTTAGTCCACATGTCTGGAGTCAAGTTTAAGCAAATTATAGATGAAAATTTCTAACGTTCTTGTGGAGATATTTGAATGTATGTCTTCCATACAATTTTTTTTACCTCACATTCTGTCACCTATCTCCAGCCTGAAATGTCAATGAAATCTGAGTATCTGTTCTTCATTTCTATTCTTCCTATCTTCCTACTCTGATGTATACTGTCTGTTGTAGTAAAAAAAGATTTTGAGAGGAAACCCCAGTTAAATTAATGTTGATGAAAATTATATTTTCAATTGCAGAAAATAAAGAAAAAATAAACTTTAGAGAAAAAAATAACAAATTAAATATCTAAGAGAATATTTAAGACATTGATTAATGAATGATAATCTTTAAGAAAAAATTTTTGATTAAAACATTTTAGTTTGTAGCTGTGTTACATTCTGGATTAATTTTTGTTGTGTGAAATTATTCAATGGAATCTTAGCTAGTTCAATCATTTATTTTAATTAAATAGCTGTACCACCATTTTTAAAAGAGATAGTTCCACCTAATCAGGAGCTTATTACTATTAAAATAAACATTTATGCACCATTATATATTTTGTTTCTAGTAATACTAACACTGTAAATCGGGTGGCATATATTTGAAATCATGAAATTTCATGTAAAATTATACTGATGACTAAAAATTATAACACTGATATGCTGCTATATATTGATTATATGTAAAACAGTAATGAATAAATAACTGGACTTTAAAGGTATTCAAAATCTGTACTTATTTTTTAAGAATTAGATTGGTGAGAAAAATGATTAGAAATATATGGACAACATGTTTTTGAGAGAAGAAACTGCTTAAAAGTGTTATATAATAAAAAGATGTAATATTAATGGTTATTGAAGTATTTAGTTAAAGCAAAATACTTAAGAGGTAGAAGATGACCAATTAGATGCAACCAGGAGGTGCCGCTTCCATTGACAGAGGTGACAATTTCTAGTAAATCAACATGATTTGAACAAATCTTTAGAAAAAAAAAAGAAAGCCAAGAGTATATGGAATATATACAGAGCACTTCACCCCCAATCCACAGAATATACATTTTTCAAATCTACACAAAGAACATATTCTAACTTGGATCACATGCTTGGTCATAAAGTAACTCACAATAAATTCAAAATAATTGAAATATACCAAGTATAATCTAGGGCCACATTGAAATAAAAATAGAAATCAGTATCAAGAAGATCACTCAAAACTATACTAATTCATGGAAATTAATAAACTTGCTTCTGAATAAATTGTCAGTAAACATTGAAATTAAGGCAGAAATAAAAAAATTTCCAAATTAATGAAAACAGGCACACAACTTGGTAAAACTTCTGGAATGCAGCTAAAGCAGCCTTAGGAGTAAATTTTACAACACTAATCACCTTCATCCAGAAGTTAGAAAGATTTTGAATTAAAAATGTAACTAAAGGAAGTATAAAACCTAAAGGAATCTAAAAGAACTAAAAAACTAAGGAAAGGTCAAACCCAAATCTAGGAGAAGAAAATAAATAACTAAAATTAGAAAAAAGCTGAAAAAAATTGAGATGTAAAAATTCATATGAAAGATCAATGGAACAAAGAACTGGTTCTCCAAAAGCGTAATCAAGATTCATAGACTGCTGGGTAGATTAACAACAACAACAAAAAGAGAAGACCCAATAAAGTACAATAAAAAATGACAAAGATGACATTATAGCTGATCTCACAGAAATATAAGAGAGCTTCGGAGAGTATTATGAAGAACTGTATGCACACAAATTAGAATATCTAGAGGAAATGGATAAATTACCGGAAGCACCCAATACCCCAAGCTTATATTAGGAATAAATTGAAATACCAAACAGACCAATTTTGAGTTCCAAATTTGAATTAGTAATAAAAAGCCTATTAGTCAAAGAAAGTCCTGGACCAGATGAATTAATAGCTGAACTTCACCAAACATGTGAAGAAAACTTGTACCAATCCAACTGGATATATTCCAGAAAATCAAGGTGGAAGGACTCCTCTTTAACTCACTCAAGAATCCAGAATCAGCATGATGCCAAACTCTGGCAGAGATACAAGAAAAAAAGAAAACTTAAGGGTGATATTCCTGATTATCTTAGATGCAAAAACCCTCAACAAAATGCCAGCAAACCAAATCCAGCAGCACATCAAAAAGTTAATACACTATGATTAAGTAGGCTTTATTCCTGGAATGCAAAGCTGATTCAACATACACAAATCAGTAAATGTGATACGCCACATAAACAGAATTCAAGGCAAAAATCATGTGATCATCTCAATAGATACAGACCAAGCTTTTGATAAAATGCAACATTCCTTCATGATAAAAACCCTCAACAGACTAGGCATCAAAAGAACATACCTCAAAATAATAACCATCTTTGACAAACCTACAGCCAACATTATACTGAATGAAGAAAAGCTGATACCATTAACTTCAGAACTAAAACAGGAAAAGGATGCCCACTCTCACCACTTCTATTCAGCAGAATACTGAAAGTCCAGCTAGAGTAGTAAGTCAAGAGAAAGAAATAAAAGTCATCCAAAGAGAAAAAGAAGACGAACTCTTTCTCTTTGATAAGGATGCAATTATATACTTAGAAAACCCCAAAGACTCTGCCATAGGCTCCTATAACTGATAAACGCTTTAGTAGTTTCAGGATAATAAATCAATGTACAAAAATCAGTAGCTTTTCTATAAACCAGTAACATCCATACTGAGAGTCAAATCAAGAACACAATTCCATTTACAATATCCCCCCAGAAAACAAAATACTTAGGGATAGAGCTAACCAATCAGGTGAAAGATCTCTAAAAGGAGAACAGCAGAACACTTCTAAAGAAATCAGAGATGACACAAATAAATGCAAATATATTCCATCTTCATGGATTGGAAGAATCAATATGATTAAAGTGGCCATATTGCTCCAAGTGAGGTACAGATTCAACACTATTTGTATCAAACTATCAACATCGTTCTTCAATCAGTTAGAGAAAGGATATTCTAAAATGTATATGAAACCAAAAAAAAAAAAAAAAAAAGAGAGAGCGCAAGAGAGAGACAGAATAGCCAAAGCAATACTAAGAATAAAGAACAAAGCTGAGGGCATCCCATTACCCAATTTCAAACTGTACTATAATGCTATAGTAACCAAAACAGCATGGTAAAGGTACAAAAATAGGTACATAGACCAATGGAACAGAATAGAAAACTCAAAAATAAAGCCATATACCTATGACTATCAGATTTTTGACAAGGTGGACAAAAGCAATGGAAAAAGGACTACTTATTTAATAAATGGTGCTGGGATAACTGGTTAGACATATGTAGAATGATGAAACTGGACCATATACAAAAATTTACTCAAGATAGAGTTTAACCATTGTAGAAGACAGTGTGGCGATTCATCAGGGATCTAGAACCAGAAATACCATTTGACCCAGCAATCCCATTACTGGGTATATACCCAATGGATTATAAATTATTCTACTATAAAGGCACATGAACACGCATGTTTATTGCAGCACTATTTACAATAGCAAAGATTTAGAATCAACCCAAATGCACATCAATAATAAACTGGATTAAAAAAAATATGGGACGTATACCTCATGGAATACTATGTAGCCATAAGAAAGAATGAGATCATGTTCTTTGCAGGGACATGGATGAAGCTGGAAGCCATCCTTCTCAGCAAAGTAACACAGGAACAGAAAACCAAACACCACATGTTCTCACTCTTAAGTGGGAGTTGAACAATGAACTCCACAATGAACACCCACTCCCAAAGTGCTGGGCTACAGGCATGAGCCATCATGCCTGGCCTACTCTCAACAGATTTTAAAGAATACAATAGAGTAATGTTTTCTATAGGCACAATGTTGTACAGCAGATCTCTAGAATGTATTCATTGTTCACAAATGAAATTTTATTTCCACTGATTAGCAACCCTAGTTCCCTAGCAATCCTTATACTATTTCCCTCACTTCCCCCACCCTCATCCCTTGGCAATTTTTATACTACTTTTTCCTTCTATGAGTTTGCCTATTTTAGATAACTCATATAGGTGGAATCACGCAGTATTTGTTCTTCTACGACTGGCCTCCTTCACTTACAATGATGTCCTCAACATTCATCTATGTTGTTGCATATTGCAAGATTTCCTTCTATTATAAAGCTGAATAATATTTTATATATTTTTTGAGAACATGTGAGTGTAATATACATAAAACACCGCATGTTTAATTCATTCATTTATGAACATTTAGGTGTTTCCATATGTTATAATATCTATCCTGAATAATGTTAAAATGTGCAAATATTAACCATCAGTTGAATGGATTTTTACATTTGCAAATATTCAGGTAACTACTAAACATATGTTTAGAACAGTACCCAGAACACAAAGGCTTGTTCCTGTCTATTTCCAGTCAATTATTTTCCAGACAAATAATAACCACTATTCTCACAGCTGTTAGTATGGTTTAGTTTTTTCTCTTTATGATCTTCCTGTAAGTGAAATCACAAATATGTACTCTCTTGCTTATTGCTATTTTTCTGTTGAATAAAGTCATTAGAATCATCACTTTTTTTTGTACATTGTTATAGGCTGTTTCTTTTCTATTTTCTTTATTAAACAGGCTTTGGTAAATAATTTAGCGGATACATTTTTTGCTACATATGATATTGCATAGTTTCATAAAATAACTTACAGGTCAAATGATAAAACATTGTTTAAGTTTCATGATAAATGGTTTTAGAATGTTGATATCAATTTATACCCACACTGAAAATATATTTTGTGAGTGTGCATGTGTGTGTGTGTGTGTGTGTGTGTGTGTGTGTAGTGAAAGAAGGAGAGAAGGAGGGAGAGAGAAAGAAAGAGAGAATCCTTAAATTCTTTCCATAGTTTTAGTTTGTATAGTACTCATAAGATATAAACTCAATGAAGTTTGTAACAACAGTTGACTTTTAAACAACAGGGTTTTGAACTACATGGTTCATTTATATGCACATTTTCTTCTGTCTCTGCCAACCCTGAGACAGCAAAACCAACCTTTCCTCTTCTTCCTCCTCCTTAGCCTATTCAATATGAAGTCGATGAGAATGAAGACTTTTATGATGATCCACTTCTGCTTAATAGATAATATATTTCCTCTTTCTTACCATTTTTATGCCTTTCTTTAATGTAAGAATACAGTAAATATTACATATAGTATATAAAATATGTGTTAGCTGGCTGTTCATGTTATTGGTAAGGCTTCTAGTCAATAGTAGGCTATTAGTTATTAAGATTTTGAGGAGTCAAAATTCATACGTAAATTTTCAACTAAATGGCAGTAGTGGTCAGTGTCCCTAAACCCCACTCACACCTTATTGTTTAACAGTCAACTATATATCTTTCTTTATTTTGTATTCTTCTATTTCAGCTTCTAAAATTTTCAGTAGTAGGCACACATTGAATATTTGTTTTTGAATGTCTCAAGAAATAAATAATGAAATACAGTATGACTTTTAAGTTTGAGTGCCTCTTTAAAAATGAAAGCTGAAATAAGAAATCTGGATATAATTATGCTAGACTGAGAAGGATGGCTAAAGCACAATCGTTTAAAGGTTTCCTGTTATGTTTTTATCATTTGTGACTCCCGGTTTCTCTCTACAGGCAATATTAGCCTGTGTGTTCAAATTGTTTCTTTATTATAAGGAAGTGATTAAAAATTCTGCTGAGCTTTGAAGTGGTTATCTGGGTATAGAAAAGAAAGAGATTAGAAAACATTACTGAGGGATTATAAATATCTAATAATAATAAACTGGTCTGTAATTACCTCTATGGGAGTTACAGAATAAAACTACAGCATTAAACTAAACAAAAGACCACACTACAGCAATACATTCTTTTTAAATACAAACATTTCCTAATGTTTGTATTTAAAAGATGACAAATTCAATGTCATCTTTTTCCCGATATGACATTTTTGTTTGTAATACATTATTTTCCTTTATTTTGCTAGCTTATTTTCTAGTTTAACTATGGTTGAACTAACTGGAATGCTCCTGATACCTATTTAATATAAGACCTCTTGATACATTGATAAATTTCTTCCAAACTATGTTGATACCCTTTAGTTTCATTTGCCCTACATTCATAGTTTATGAAGCTGAAGTAATATTGTATGATTGTAATAATTTAATTTTCAAGTGATCAAAAAATAAATTATCAATTATGTTATTAGAAGACTGCTCATTCCTAACAAATGCTATGAACTGGATAACACTGATTTATAGGATATGAAAATTAAGAATAGGTAAGAATTTAGAATCAATAATTTCTTACAAGTCTATTAGAGTTGATAATTTTATATTGAAAAGAATTTCCAGGCTATATGGTAATTGTGGTTAACTTTTAACCTAATGTTTCATAGGGATAGATTATTTACATAAATTATCATTGCTATGTTTTATAGAATAAAGATATTTTACACAAGAACAGAAAGTCAAACACTGCATGTTCTCACTTATAGGTGGGTGTTGAACAATGAGAACACATGGACACAGGGAGGGGAGCATCACACACTGGGGTCTGTCGGGGGGAAATAGGGGAGGGACAGCGGGGGGTGGGGAGTTGGGGAGAGATAGCACGGGGGAGAAATGCCAGATATAGGTGATGGGGAGGAAGGCAGCAAATCACACTGCCATGTGTGTACCTATGCAACAATCTTGCATATTCTTCACATGTACCACAAAACCTAAAATGCAATAAAAAAAAAAAAAAAAAAGAAGCAAAGAAATCCAACAGAACTCTGTTTTAGGGTAAAGATCTTGGGGCCCATGAAAAAATAAATAAATAAAAATAAAAAAATTTATAAAAAGATATTTTGGCCAGGCGCGGTGGCTCACGCCTGTAATCCCAGCACTTTGGGAGCCTGAGGCAGGTGGATCACGAGGACAAGAGATCGAGACCATCCTGGTCAACATGGTGAAAACCCGTCTCTACTAAAAAAAATAATAATAATACAAAAAACTTAGCTGGGTGTGGTGGCGCCTGCCTGTAATCCTAGCTACTCTGGAGGCTGAGACAGGAGAATTGCTTGAACCCAGGAGGAGGAGGTTGCAGTGAGCGAGGTCGCGCCACTGCACTCCAGCCTAGCACCTGGTGACAGAGTGAGACTCTGTCTCAAAAAATAATAATAATAATAATAAAAGATATTTTGGACATTTAAATTGGTGACAATTAATTTAGTTTTGTAATATTAACAGTTATTACCTGGCTGGGAGCGGTGGCTCACGCCTGTAATCCCAACTCTTTAGGAGGCCGAGGGTAGTGGATCACGACGTCAAGAGTTGGAGACCATCCTGGCTAACACGGTGAAACGCCATCTCTACTAAAAATACAAAAAAATTAGCCAGGCATGGTGGCGTGCGCCTGTAGTCCCAGCTACTCTAGCGGCTGAGGCAGGAGAATCGCTTGAACCAGGGAGGCGGAGGGTTGCAGTGACCTGAGATGACGCCACTGCACTCCAGCCTGGGCAACAGAACGAGACTCTGTCTCAAAAATCAAAAACAAAACAAAACAAAAAACACAGTTATTACCTTTGCTTTATTTTGTATCAGCTGAATTAAATTTAGAACATAGAGAACATTTAATGCAATATTGCATCATGTATTTATTTAGTACACTATTCTTTATGACATGTAGATGCTCCTTCAAAGTAACATCTCCTGTCACTACTTGTTGATGGTCTTTTGTACCAAGGCATGCTATTACAAAACTATAGCATAAACTAGTCTTTTAGACATGAAACTCCCCACTAAGTTTGCCTACAAGGTGAAAGCATAATCCCTCAAAACAAAGTTTCTATGTTGTTGTAAATGCTGTAATAAAAATGCACAGAATCATACAAAATGCAAAACTCTTAAAAGAATTTAATGACACTACTTTGGTGTAGGTTTAGTGTATCTGTATTTATTTTACCTTAGCTAAATTCTGATTGTTTGCATAAGTGTTTCCCAAACAGCCTTCTAATTACCATTTGAAAAATTTTGCTTTTTGTATATACCGTCTTTACTCTTTATTATTTAACATGTCAGTAGACTTAATCAATCTCCTTTTAAATTTTGCCTCATACTTACCAATACTGTTCTTGAAATGCCTGGCTAATGGACTAGATATATGTTTTTCATATGTGCATTGAACATAAGCATGTTAAGTATGTAAAAGTACAAACGGTACAGAGAAAGGACAAAATTGTTCAAATGACAATTAAAGGCCTATTTGGAAAAACACTCATCCAAACAATCAGAGTTTAGTTAAGGTGAAATTAATATGAATACACAAAAACTACACCAAACCAGTGCAACTAAACTGTTTCCAGAGTTGCGCATTCTAAGCTCAGAGAATTCTCATTCAAGTATTTGTAGCAATAACGGGATTTATTTTGAGACAGGATACTTTCACCTGATAGCCAAACTTAGTAGGCAATTTCAGGTCTAAAGGATTGGTCTGATATAGTTTTACAGTGCCAGATATAAACATATTAATATAAATGTATACATTCATATACCATCAAAAACCATTCTGAAAACCATGACAAGCATGAAGACCTACAACAGAAAATGCTGTCCCGCATGGTTGTTGCATTGGGATAAGAGTTAATACTGGAAAATGATATATAGGTGAAATATATAATTTTGGTACTGTATGAGTCTGAAAAGTAAAGTCTAGACATAGACCAAATACAGGATGTTCTTCGCTTAAAAAATGAATCAGATTAGTTCCAGCAGCAGAGATTTATGTCAACTCTTCTGATTGTAGAAGCACTGTAATATGTGCTGAAACTAAATTTCTTTAATTTTTTTTATTCCTATCAGCACCTTTTCTACCAGATGCCAGTTTGGAACATTGCCCTCTAAGAGCTTTAAAGCTAGCTTTTTACATGCCTTATATACATTCCACTAATGACATTCTTACAGTAATATTAAACACATGATCTTGGTACTAACATACTCACTGTGAACCCAGCCTATTGCAAAAATAAAATCCTTTTATAATACTATCTATGGAATGTCAGCACAATATAACTGCCTGGGAAGAAGTAGAGTATTCTGGTTATTAGGTTAATGTTGTAGTAAAACAAGTTGCCTGTTTTCAGTTAACACTGGAAATGCCATTTTAATATATGGCTTTTTCAGATCAGTTCAGTGAAAATAGTACAGATTTAGGTTTACATAACTACTCTGACATATTAGAATTGCATATAGAAATGTTCAGTAGTCTTTTTTCATTTTAAGCAATATTTTTTTATTTTGGTGTGTTTTCTTATGACATAAATCAGCTAGAGAAGTGCAGAATATTCTCAATTGACAATCTGAGTATTGGGTACATTTGGTGGCTCAAAAGCAAAGTTTCCTGAAAAGATTTTTCTTGGCAGCTTGAGGTCTATACATTTAGGTGATGCGTGGTAGTAGAACTAATAGCTTTAACAGTGGTATAGGTAGAGAATGAGAAATAGAAATCCGAGGCTGAAGCCAAAAGTAAGGAGGGTAGACAAATGGTAAACTGTTGGTACTTGTTTTCTACCTCCTAAAAATGTAGCTTATGTTTAGGATTTAAATCACTAAGTTAATAAGTATCCTTGCCAAATGGTCATGAGTGTCACTTTTCTTCTAAGACTAATATTTTTAGATCTTTTCACTTCATCTCATACTTATCACCAATGTATATCTCCATTTATTCAAGAACTTATGTGAGTAAAATAATAGCAATAAGCCTAACCTTTTAACAGGGTCTAACATGAGAGAGTTGGAGCCAAAGCCATTGTTATCTCTTGGTGACACCTTTAATTTTTAAGTCTTCCATGTGAACTTTAGGCTCAAAGTTTCTTATGTATCACACATCCCCCAAATAACTGATTTTTTCCCAGTGTTTTGTACTGTCAACTGCATTATCTTTAGTTATTTAAAGATAGATTTATTTAACTTTGTGATTTGTTTTTCCATATGACATTGGTAAATAGATCTGTTTTAAAATATGTTCCTGCTATGTGGCTAAATCATTGTCTTTTTAGAAAGAAAATAGAGAATAGCAGATCTTCATGATAATCCTCAAAAGAACAAAATGCTTCACTTTATCTCCCAATTTCTAAAGGTAAAAAACCTGGATTCGGTTTTTGCTTAAACATTAAATTTCTTTTCCATTTTTTAATATTTGTAAGCTAGATATGCCAGTTTTGTTTCTACATTGCAACCAAAAGCTGTTTCTTTTCACTTAATTGTAAAACCAGTAATTCATTTACTCTTGCCCAAAACTGTACACTGTATTTCTATTATACTAATAACATAGAACTATTTAGGATAATTATATGGAACTCAAATTTACACCATGCTTTCTCGTAGTGATTGAAACTTACACATTTTATTCTACTCATAGTGAGCTTATTCTTATTTTTGGTCGATTTTCTAAAACCACAGCTTTAGCAGCAACAATCAGAATGCCCAAATGCTGCCCTTTCCCTTACAGAGAACGATGTCAAGTAAAAGCTGCACATAACTAGCAATAACTAAATTGAACGGTGAGCATTGTTCATGATTGTTGTGTGTTTTAAGACTTGTATATAAATTGCTTTTTCCGAACTCTGTATAACTTTTCAATGGCTGGAACTACTCTTATAGGGACTAGACTGTATTTTTGACATGTTATTATTTTTGTAACTTGAAAAAATAAAGATTTGCCTTATGACAAAAAAAAAAAAGAATCAGAAAATGTATTCTGGATTCAAAATTTAGCCTTAAGATAGACCTGAATATTCAAATGTGGTGATTTAGTTTAAAAGAATGAAATATCTTACCTTTATACCTAGAGCCAAACAGTTGATGAGGTTGAAAGTATAAAGCTACTTAACTTCTTGTGTTTTACAAAATTTTTGCTTTGGGGCTTCTATTCAGGAGTGGGAAAAAAATTCTAGAAAGATGAAAAGTCATTTTTAATGCATTTGTTTCACCTGGCTACAAGCAGAAGTACATTTTAAAAATTAAATTAAAATAGTACCCAGAAGCATAGTTCATCTTGGTTCCACTCTCAGTTTATGAGGCCTGTATGCGTTTGTGTAGTTGTATGGAAATTACTGTTTTGCCTTTGTCATACAATGTGAAAGAGAACATTTGGTTATTGATAGAAAAAAACACATATTTCTTAAATTGAGGTTAGAAATATATGTAAATATACTTTATTTACTTTATTTCTCACAAATAAGCATTTATTTCCAAATCGGTAAAGCAAATTCTGAACTTTACTTAGATACGTTTTATGTATGATATAATGTAATTTAATGTTACAAAATTTAATGCATTTCCCACAATCACCTTGATAGTGATAAATGGTGATTATTTTTCGCTGTAAAATGACCCAAAATAGTTAGGTCAAACAGAGTCATTAGATTTTTCTAGTTGACCACAATAATAAGATACAGGTAACTATTATTGCTTTTGCACAGTAATTTACAGAGCAATTTCCTGACAATTTTGCAACACATGCACATACAAACTTTTTAGCATGTGTCGGGGGGTGAGGGGCAGGAACACACTATAAATATAGTCATACAACCTTTTCAGAAGAAGTTCACAAAGTCCCACTTGTCTGTTATTTTCAGTTTTCTGATTAAAATTTGCATTAAATATCCAATCACTGAATTTATGTCTATTACGGATTAAATTTAGAATGTCATTTACAAAAAATAAATTTTAATTTATTTTATTCCTAGCTTTTAAGTTCAGAGGTACATGTGTAGGATGTGCAGGTTTATTAAATAGGCAAACGTGTTCTGTGGTGATTTGCTGCACAGATAATCTCATCACCCAGATATTAAGCCCAGCATCCATTAGCTATTCTTCCTGATCCTCTCCCTCCTCCCACCCCCTTGCCCTCTGATAGGCCCCAGTGTGTGTTATTCCCTACAATGTCTCCATGTGTTCTCCTCATTTAGCTCCCACTTAACAATGAGAACACAAGATATTTGGTTTTCTGTTTCCGCATGAGTTTGCCAACGATCATGGCTTCCACCTCCATCCAAGTCCTTGCAAAGAACATTATCGCATTTATTTTTATGGCTGTATGGTATTCCATGTTGTATACATACTACGTTTTCTTTACCCGGTCTATCATTGATGGGCATTTAAGTTAATTTGATATTTTTGCTATTGTGAATAGTGCTGCAATGAACATATACATGAATGGAACTATAATAGAATGATTTATCTTCCTTTGGTTATATACCAAGCAATGGTTGAACTAATTTGCACTCCTACCAACAGTGTAAAAGTGTTCTGTTTTTACCACAACCTCACCAGTATTTGTTGTTTTTTGACTTTTTAATAATTGCCATTCGGATTGGTATGAGATGATATCTCACTGTGATTTCGATTAGCATTTCTCTAATGATCAGTGATGTTGAGGGTTTTTTTTCTTATGTTTGTTGTCTGCATGTATGTCTTCTTCTGAGGAGTGTCTGTTATGTCCTTTGCCCACTTTCTAATGGGGTTGTTTTTTTCTGTAAATTTATTTAAGTTTTTTATAGATGATGGATATTAGACCTTTGTCAGATGGATAGACTGCAAAAATTTTCTGTCATTATGTAGGTTGTCTGTTTACTCTCTCGATAGATCCTTTTGCTGTGCAGAAGCTCTTTAGTTTAATTAGATCCCATTTGTCAGTTTTTGCTTTTGTTCCAAATGCTTTGGGCATCTTCATCATGAAATCTTTGCCCATGCCTACGTCCTGAATGGTATTGCCTAGGTATTCTTCTAGGGCTTTTACAGTTTTGGGTTTCATTTCAATCTTTAATCCATCTTGAGTTTATTTTTGTATATAGTTTAAGCAATGGGTCCAGTTTCCATTTTCCACATATGGCAAGCCGGTTCTCCCAGCACCATTTATTAAATAGGGAATCATTTCCCAGTTAGTTGTTTTTGTCAGGTTTGCCAAAGATCAGATGACAGTGGGTGGGCAGTCTTATTTCTGGGTTCTCTATTCCATTCCATTAGCCTATATGTCTGTTCTTGTATCAGATTCATGTCGTTTTGGTTACTGTAGTCCTGTAGCATAGTTTGAAGTCAGGTAGCATGGTGCTTCTGGCGTTGTTCTTTTGCTAAGGATTACCTTGGCTATTTGAGCTGTTTTTTTTTCTCCTGTGAATTTTAAAATAGCCCTTTTCTAATTTTGTGAAAAATGTCAATGCTAGTTTAATGGTAATAGCATTAAATCTACAAATTGTTTTGGGCATTATGGTCATTTTCACAGTATTGATTCTTCCTATCCATTAAAATAAAATAATTTTCCATTTCTTTGTGTCATCTCTGATTTTTTTGAGTAGTGGTTTGTAGTTCTCCATGAGGCCATTCACTTCCCTTGTTAGCTGTATTCCTAGGTATTTTATTATTTTTGCAACAATTGTGAATGGGATTGCCTTATTGATTTGGCTCTTTGCTTGCCTGTTGCTGGTGTATTGGAATGCTGGCAATTTTGCACATTGCCTTTGCATCCTGAGACTTTGCCAAGTTGCTTATTAGCTTAAGAAGTATTTCGACTGAGACAATGGAGTTTTCTAGGTATAGTATTATGTCATCTGCAAACAAAGATAATTTGGCTTCCTCTCTTCCTATTTGAATACTCTTTATTTCTTTCTCTTGTCTTATTTCCCTGACCCTGACCAGAACTTCCAATACTGTGTTGAATAGTAGTTATGAGAGAGGGCATTCTTGTCTCCTGTTGGTTGTCAAGGGAAATGCTTCAAGCTTCTGCCCATTCAGTATGATATTGACTGTGAGTTTGTCATATATGGCTCTTATTATTTGAGGTATATTTCTTCAATATCTACTTTATTAAGTTTTAACATGAAGGAATGTTGACTTTTATCAAACACCTTTTCTCCAGCTATTGAGATAATCATATGGTTTTGTCTTTAGTTCTGTTTATGTAGTGAATCATATTTATTGATTTGTATATGTTGAACCAGCCTTGCACCCCTGGGGTGAAGCCAACTTGGTTGTAGTGGATAAGCTTTTTGATGAGCTTCTGAAATTCTGTTTGCCAGTATTGTTTAGGATTTTTGCTTTTGGTTTAGCTTTTTTTTTTTTTTTTTTTTCCCAGACAATATCTCACTCTGTTACCCAGGATGGAGTGCAGTGGCATGATCTCAACTCACTGCAATCTCCACCTCCCAGATTTAAGTGATTCTTCTGTCTCAGCTTCCCAAGTAGCTGGGATTATAGGCACCTGCTACCACACCAGGCTAATTTATGTAGTTTTAATAGAGACAGGGTTTCGCCATGTTGGCCAGGCTGGTCTCCAAATCCTGACCTCAAGTGATCCTCCCACCTCGGCCTCCCAAAGTGCTGGGATTACAGGTATGAGCCACCATGCCTGGCCTTTGTTTAGGATTTTTGCATCAATTTTCATCAAGGATATTGGCCTGAAGTTTTCTTTTTTTGTTGTATCTCTGCCATGTTTTTGTATCATGATCATGATGGCCTTATAGAATGAGCTAGAGAGAAATTCTTCCTTTTCAATATTTTCAAATAGTTTCAGTAGGAATGATATCAGCTTTTCTATGTATCTCTGGTATTTTTAAGCTGTGAATTTATCTCATCCTGGCTTTTTTTGTTTGGTAGGCTATTTGTTACTGCCTCTATTTCAGAGTTTGTTATTACTCTATTTAGGGATTCAATTTCTTCCTGGTTCAGTTTTGGGAGGGTGTAAATTGTCGGAAATGTAACCATTTCTTTTAGATTTTCTAGTTTACATGCATAGAGGTGTTTATAGTATTCTATGACGGTTGGTTGTATTTCTGTGGGGTCAATAGTAATATCCTCCTAATTATTTCTTACTGTGTTTATTTGAATCATCTCTCTTTTCTTCTTTATTAGTCTAGCTAATGATCTATTTTATTAAATTTTTAATGATCTATTTTAATTTTTTTTTCAAAAAAACAGCTCCTGGATTTGTTGATATTTTGAAAGATTTTTCATGTCTCTGTCTCCTTCAGTTCAGCTCTGATCTTGGTTATTTCTTATCTTCTGCTAGCTTTGGGGTTTGTTTACTCTTGGTTCTCTAGTTGTTTAGTTGTGAGGTTAGATTGCTAACTTTAGATCGTTCTAGCTTTTTGATGTCGACATTTCGTGCTGTAAATTTCCCTTTAACACTGCTTTAGTTGCATCTTACCGATTCTGGTATGTTATATCTTTCTTCTCATTAATTTCAAAGAACTTCTCGATTTCTTCCTCAGTTTCATTATTTCCCCAAAAGTAACTTGGGAGCAGGTTGCTGAATTTCCATGTAGTAGTATGGTTTCGAGTGAATTTCTTAATCTTGAGTTATAGTTTGTGCTGTGGTCTGAGAGAGTGTTTGTTATGCTTCAGTTTTTTCATTTGCTGAGAAGTGTTTTACTACCAATTATGTGATCAGTTTTAGAATAAGTGTTGTGTGGTGATGAGAAGAATGTATATTCTGCTGTTTTGGGGTGAAGAGATCTGTAGATATTTATTAGGTCCACATGATCCAGAGCTGAGTTCAGGTCCTGAATATCTTTGTTAATATTCCATCTTAATGATCTATCTAATATTGTCACTGGGGTGTTAAAGTTTCCCACTGTTATTGTGTAGGAGTCTAAGTCTCTTTGAAGGTCTCTAAGAACTGGGTTTATGAATCCGGGTGTTCCTGTATTGGGTGCATTCATATTTAGAATAGTTAGCTCTTCTTGTTGAATTAAAACCTTTACCATTATGTAATGCCTTTCTTTGCTTTTTTTTTTTTTTTTCGGTCTTTGTTGTTTTAAAGTCCGTTTTGTCAAAAACTAGGATTGTGTATCTGTTTTAGAAACTTGCCTGATGCTGTTTTCTACCACAGCTAAGCTGGCACTCAAACCACAATATAAAGTCATACCTGCTTTTCCCTCCCCTTTCCATGGGCAGAGAGCCTTTGTTGTCACCACCACCACCAGCCCATGGACGAGGGAGGAAGTGTTCTGCCAGGCCATTGTTGATGTTCAGTTAAAGCCCATAGACTCTTCGGTCAGCTTGTGGTGAATTCTGCCAAGCCTAAGACTTGCTTTTCAGGGCAGTGAGCTCCCCTCTGGCCAAGGGCAGGTCCAGAAATGCTGTCTAAGAGCCTAGGCCTAGACTTAGAAACCCAAATTGCCTGCTTGGTGCTCTACCTGCAGTGGCCGTGCTGGTCCCTAAGATGGAAGACAAAGTCCTTTTAATTTTCCTTCTGCTTTTCTCAAACAGAAGGAGTCTTTCACCACAGCCACCATGGCGAAGAATGTGCTGGGTCACACCTGTAGTCAGCACGTCTCAGAGCCCAAGGCCCAAGGGCTACGTAGTCAGTAGATGACGAATCCTTCCTTTCAAGGCAGTAGGTCCTCATGGCCCAGGCTGTGTCTAGAAACGTCCGGGAGCTAGGGCCCGACATGGCAGACCCATGACACTGCCCAGTGCCCTATTCTACTGTGTCTGATCTGGCATCCAAGATGCAAGACAAAATTCTCTTTATTCTCCACTTTCCTCTTCTTAAGCAGCAGGAAGGAGACACTTTCATTGCTGTGAGCTGCACTGCCTGGGTTTGGAGGAGGAATGAATGAAGCACTCCATCAGCCGCCCTGACTGGTATGTCTGTAGGTCATGTGCTGCCCTAGTTCTCTGCCTCTAAGCCAAGCTCAGCAATAGGAGTTGCCTAGGAGTTGTAGTTCTTGTATCCTAGACTGTCTTTCAAGTTTTTTGACTTGAAAGACAGAACATTTTGACTCATAGTGGCGAGGCTTGCTGAGATACTCAAGTTACAATGCATAGGATGGGTAATCCTCTGTCTAGACCTGGTTTAAATGTTCCCCCTATGTATGAGCACTGACTGAGCCTAATAAGGCTTTGCTCTTCCCTGTGGCAAGGCAGCACTGAGTTCAATGTAATGTTCTCCAGTCACTGTACTCTCCATTCCCCAAGTACACAGATTCTGTCTTCATGATGCTCAGCCACTGCCAGAGGATGTGGGAGAGGTGGTATTGGCAGTTCAGCACTGTTTCTCCCACCTTCCTCAGTGCCTCTTTCAATGATATGAAGTTAAAACAAGGTACTGTGATTTGCTCACCTGATTTTTAGTTCTTACAATGGTGCTTTCCTGTGTCCAGGTCGTTGTTAAAATGTGGTGTTCCTGTGGGGATTTGTGAGGAAAGAATGGTGTAGTCTTCCCTTCTGCCATCTTGATCTGCCCTTGAGACACATTTTGGGAGGGATACTGAAATGAATAAGATGCCTCTCTGGAGTGGAATCTAAAGTTGTGTATTTTATTGCATTTCTTGGCATATTATGGGTCATAAAACTCACTGCCCCCAGGATTATGTTTTTATTAAAATAAAAATGTAATAGAATGTAATAGAATAGATTAAAATACAATTCAATGTGTAAGAGAATATTGTACATAAAATAAGTATTGCTTCAGGGAATGTTTGATATATGATATGGGATTGTGGTTTCTGTTTGCAAAGTACATATAAGTGTTTTAACTGTGAACACAAAACAAAGTTTAGAAAATTGTATCTGCAATATTATCTGATATTTGTATAAGCATATTTTATTGTGAAATTGATAATTTAAGAAGTTATAGGCAAATTGTTATAGATGAATCCTCATGGGAAAGATGACAGAAAACAATATACAATACACATGTGGGCTTTGGTTATGAGGTTAAAAGATAAATATGGCATGAAAGTGGGGATTAGGTAGAAAGAACTCTGAAAAAAATATAATGCATAAAATATGGAAAATATAATGAATGCTCACAAAATAATGAGGCCTTATTTAAGAATATAGCTTGGGCTGGCGCGGTGGCTCACGCCTGTAATCCCAGCACTTTGGGAGGCCGAGGCGGGCAGATCACGAGGTCAAGAGATCGAGACCATCCTGATCAACATGGTGAAACCCCGTCTCTACTAAAAATACAAAAAAAATTAGCTGGGCGTGGTGGCGCGCGCCTGTAGTCCCAGCTACCTGGGAGGCTGAGGCAGGAGAATTGCTTGAACCCGGGCGGCGGAGGTTGCAGTGAGCCGAGGTCGCGCCACTGCACTCCAGCCTAGCGCCTGGTGACAGAGTGAGACTCTGTCTCAAAAAAAAAAAGAATATAGCTTGATGTATTTTACATGTATATACCAACATAAAATAAGAGGTAAATATATCAAACCTTTCGATAACCACAATCAGTTTTCTGTGCCCATCTCTAATTTTCCCTATCAATGTTTTTTGACTTCTTTCACCATAGATAAATTCCATATATTCTTGAATATATGTATTATATACATATAATCCTACAGTATATTCTCTATGTCTTGGCTTCCTTTGAGCAACATTGTGTTTTTAAAATTCCTCCACATTGCTGATTGCATCAGGAGTTTGCTCATTTTTTTTTATTCCTAGGTGGTGTTCTATTTTATAATTTCTTCTTTTCATGGATATTTGCATTTGTGTGTTTGTCTAATTACTATAGAGGTTAAAATATGCAGTATGAATTTACCATAATTTAAATTTAAATTACACTTCTTCAGAATCAAAATCATAACTTTATAATATTGTGCTTTCATTCAACTTTTCTTGCACCATTTCTGCTATTTTATCATATATTATACTTTTAAATTATTAACCACACAATACATTGTTATTAATTTGTTCCACACTTTTACTCTCTTTAAGGATCTTTTCCTTTTTTATAGAAGTGTAAATTCATACTTTAATCTGGTTTTGTTTTACTTTAACCTGAAAAACTTCATCAATTCATGTTATACAAGTCTAAAGGTTTTATCTGCCCATATCTTATTTTCTTTTTTTTAATTAAAAAAAATTTAGTATATTTTAAGTTCTGGGGTACATGTGCAGAATGTACAGGTTTGTTACATAGGTATACATGTGCCATGGTGGTTTGCTGCATCCATCACTCCATCATCTACATTAGGTATTTATTTCCTCCTAATGCTATCACTCCTCTAGCCCCCCACCCCCTGCTATCCCTTCCCTAATCCCCCTTCCCCAGACAGGCATCGGTATGTGATGTTCCCCTTCCTGTGTCCATGTGTTCTCATTGTTCAACACCTCACTTACGAGTGAGAACATGCGACGTTGCTTCTCAGCTCTTGTGTCAGTTTGCTGAGAATGATGGTTCATTTATTAAAGCTTTTGTTTTTATGCTGAAATTCTGTACAATTCTTCTACTCACTATCTTAGTTTTCCCTTTAAGTTCTCCCATTCTCTGGGTAATCTGGACAATTTTTGTGTCATCTTTTACTGTCAGTTTTATTTTATTTGACTATAGTCCACACTTTCCTGCTAATTCACAGTCACACACATGCATGCATGCACACGCACACACACAGACACACAGACACACACATCTTTGTAGGATGCCAGGCATTTTGCATAAAATAACAGTGGTGAATAGTATCTTTTCTCGTGAAAGGTTTTGCTCTTTTTTTCCCAGGTAACTAGAGGGAGGGTTTGTTCTCTTTAATAAAACCAAAAATTGAATTGAGCCAGAGCTGAAATGGAACTTTTTAAAGTTTCGGTTCTATACTGCGTTTCTGCATCTCAGGGTGGGATGAGGACACTTGTACTGTCAGTATTTGGGGTCTAACCATCCTAAAATGACAAGACTCCTTTCAATTTCCCTGCTCAGCACCAAGGCACAATTAGTAAAATCTCATAGGCGTGATTTGGTGAACTTTGAGATCGAGCTTTTTTCTGGGATACTGGCTCTAACAGAGTGTCCTTCTCTACTTGTTCTTTCATTTTTCCTCTGGGAGATTCGCTTCTTCACCCACCTTTGTCACCATGAATAAAAATAGGCTAGGCTCTGCTCACCTAAGAAATGCTCAAAGCACTCTGTATTTCAGATTTATTTGTCTTTAGCTCTCTGATAGGTTTTATTAAAGTTCTGATTGCATGAATTACATGATATTCTCTCATTGTAATGGTAGGACAGCTGGTTTTTCACATATGCCTCCTAACCAGAAGCAAAGTTGAGTATTTTCTTTCCGTAACTAAAAAGCAGTTTGAGAGAAAGGTGGAGGAAAAAAGATTTGGAAGTCATATGATGGGTGATATAAAAATCTTGATAAGATTTCTATTTTCTTACATTTTATTACATAGACAAAAGCAATGATTCAAATATTTTAATTTACTCTAGTAGAAATATACATTAATATTAATATGAAAAGATACAGAAGCCAATTAAAGGATAGTTAATATGGCAAAACTTTTAAAGAGAGTAATTTGTGCATTTTTAATTTATTTGCAGTAATTCCAGTTTGCAGTAATTGCAGTAATTCCAATTTGATTTAATCTGTTAAGTTTTAATTCCAATTTGATTTAACCTGTTAAGTTCAGCATTAATGTAAAGTTTGTACTTACTAGCTTATTTCATTTATAAACATTTATATAAAACTTTACATATAAATCATTTTACACGTCACTACGTAGCAGTAGAGAGGATGTTCAGAGGGTAGGAAAAAGCAAAAAGTACTTGTAATATTTATTTGTTTTTATTTCACCAACCACAGATTTGTGAAGCAGGCTTACTGTGCACTGGTTACCAATCTGTCTGAGTCAAGTGATACAGAACACACTCATATATAACAAGTTATTAGAAGTTACAGATAGGCAACAATAAAAGGAATCTAGGCTCCATTGTGAGTTGGTCCTCCATAGACCAAAAAGCTGTCCTAGGTAGATGCAACTTTAATTGCGCAAGTCCCACTTGCACCATAGATACGAGACCCCAAAAGGCCTGGAGCCACCCTGGGGTCATGACAATTAGAGGGCAAAGCTATGAAAAAGCCCGGGCTGTCCTGGGCAGTTTCTGCCTAACTTAAGATGCCATGTTCCCTCGAAGGAACAGGAACAAGGTATGAGCTGTCTTAGGCAGTTCTACCCTATCTCAGAATAATATGTTCTCAGCACATTCTAGAGTTATTTGAGATCCATGAAGAAGAATTGGGGAAGAACTGGGTAGGTCCACAGCCACTCAGAGAACTGTCCTGCAGTATTTTATATATAGAGAGAATATTTTTTTAGCTAATTGCTGCTTGCTTACAATTGAAGGTAAATAATTTTTTAAATAATTTGTGCTTCTTGCCAGTATTTCTTGGGTCAAAAATTTAACTTTATTTAACAGTGTACAAGGACAGACTAGAAGTAACTAAAAATCAGTAACTTTTTTTTTTACTTCTCCAAACTTCACCTATTATCTTTTCTCCCATTTCAGAAAACTGTATGTTCTTTTACTTGCTTGATGAATTCACTCAATGAAAAACATATGTTATTTGGAAAGCTGTTGCTATATGCCGTTTATACTTTTGAGGAAATCAAAATCTGTATTTTTGTTAATACGGCTATTTAGCTTTTGTTTCTACTTAAAACAAGGATTAGAAGTTATTGCTTTCTTTTAAAATAAAACCACAATACAATATGTGATGGTTCTGCTCTGAGAAATATCCATGGTATCCAAAGACTACTTTTGTGGATTAAGTCATTGCGCTCAGTATTTTCTATGAAGTTGACATAGATTTAAAATGAATTCCAAAGAAAGTCTATGTGAATGTTTGTGAAAGTTTTGCATCTTTTGCTCATGACAAAAACCAGGAATAATTTTTTTTAAATATGTGTGTGGGGGACTATATATTTTGCAGAAGGCATGAACATCATATTCCCAGGACCAACATTCAAGAAATATATAATTTTGTTTTCATTATGCTAGTGGGAAATTTAAGCTCAGCTATTTGATATTTCTTCTGTTTTTCTAATAATCACTTGAGGTGAAATGAAGGTAGCAATATTCTGATAAAATGCAAACCTTTTGCATAAGGCTTATAGTATGGAAACCACACTACAGAATTAATGTACATTTTCTAAGCTTCTGTGGTCCCTACAGAGGATGTCTCTGTTCCATTCTAATCGAGCTCAAGTACAAACATTTTTAATGAAGCTTTTAACCCAAGGCCTGGGTTGTCTGGGTACAGGGATGCTGCTCTATAGCTCTTAAACTACTCAGAAAATTTTAGACTTGGTTTGGCATGTTTTTAGCTGAGTGTTTTTGTTGGCCACGTTTTTAATGATGACAAAGTACAATTTATATATATTTTTCTTTTGTTCTGTCTTTCTGTGTCCTGCCTAAAATATCTTGGCAGGCTAACAAGTAGTATAGATAATTTAGGTTTATCCTTCACAAATTTTTTTTCGTACTGTGTGAGGCTATTGCTCACTTTTCCCAATATGGATATCCATATTTTTTTGATCCTTGTAGAATTTTACTGAATGCATGTAAAAAATTACTGACTCTATATGAGTGGTTTTATTTATGGATTTGCTATTTTGTTTCATTTATTTATTTGCTTTTTATGGTCATATTATACAACCTTAATAATTTTTGAGTCTTGCAACCATGTAGTGTAAGTGTGCTATTCTGTACTTCTCTTTTGAAAAATGTTTTATTTATTCTGTATCCTTCGCATTTACGTATAAATTTTAGCACACACTTGATAATTTCAAAGAAAAATTTGATTGGATTTTAACTGGTATTGTTTTGAATATTTAATTTGGAAATAGTTAAAATCTTAGTTAATACTGAGTCTTCCATTATATCATCCCACTCTTTAATTCCTCTTAGTGTTTTATAATTTTAATTATATTGACTGCTAAACTCAGCTTACTAATATTTTGTTAAAAGTTTTGAATGCAATTCTGTAATGTTCTTTGCTTATGATGTTTTCCTCAGGTATTACAACAGATATATGTTGATTTCATAAAAGACAGTTTGTAGAAGTTCACTGCTTCTCCAATTTTTTAATAATTTCATGTAAGATTCATGTTTTTTCTTTCTTAAATATGGAGACAATTCACCAGTGAAGCCAAATGGGCCTAGAATTTTACTCATAAGAGAGTTTTACTTATAAATTCTTTTTTATAATTTTTCTTCTTCTGACCAGTTTACTTCCTGTTATGCCCCAATCTGGCTACAATGTCTAAATCTACTCTTCTTAGCAATTTTCTTTTGGGTCTCCACCAATGGCACAAAAAAGAAATTAGTGACTTTTTTTTTCATCTATTATACAAAAGAAGCTAGTATTATTTAATATAGGAACAAATAATATATATACTACCAAACTCTGTTTTAGAAACCAATATATAGTTTGTGTTTATCTGAATATATTGTGTATATATATATATGTGTGTCTATATAAATATCATGTGTGTGTATATATATATGGGGTATGTATACATTGTGCAAATATATGTATAGTAGGTATATATATAATATTTTTGTGTGTCTATATATATAGATATAGATATATATTATGTGTGTATATATCAGAAGTTTAAGCAGTTATTCATCTATGGAGCATGAGGTAGCATCTTTAGAGAAGAGTTATTGTTTTAAATAATATTTTTAAAAAGTCATTATGAACTTAGAACAAGAGGGCCAGCAAAATATAATAGGAACATTAAAAATAAAATAAAATTACTGTCTCTTATAAGATTAAAAATGTTGTCAAAATTCAATGAATTATTCAGTTACAGTATTGCCTACACTTTCCAATAAATGGACATCCACTCTAAAAATGTGTTGGCTATAAATTATTACTTGAATCTGTTACTCATGAATAAGAATTTTCACAATTGTAAACAGGAAGGGGATAAAGAGAAGTTGATTAAGAGTTATAAAAGTATAGTTTGATTGAAAGCATAAATTACAGTTAACAATAATTTATAGTATTCTTCCAAATTGCTAGAAAAAAAAATTGCAATGTTCCCAATACAAAGAAATCATAAATATTTGAGATGATGGACACCCCATTTACCCTGATTTGATCATTGCATATTATATACAGGTATCAAAATACTACCTATACTCCCAAAATATGTACATTATTATATAGCAATAAAAAATAAAAAGTAAATAAAATGAAATTATTTTTGATTCTCTAAAATTAAGATATCTGACCCAAAAGAGTTTCTAAACTTGGAAAATACATAAGAACATTGTCTCAGAATTTAACATTTTAACCTTCTCAAATTGTCCCATTCTCTTCCACATATTTTCTCAAATAAATAGAAGTGTTTAAATTCTTTTTCATTCATTTTTTATAATATCTCTCGCTTTTGGATATTTTTAATCATGTGACCGGCTTTGATTTATCTTCATATTGAATGAGGTCATTGCTCATTTTTTCCATGTGGATTTCCAGGGTTTTTTTTGTTGTTGTTCCTCATTGAATTTTACTGAATGTCTGTAAAAAATTATTGGCTCTATATAGGTGTTTTATTTCTGGATTTGTTGTTTTGTTCGATTTATTTATTTGCTTTTTGTGGTCATGTCATACAACCTTAATAATTTTTGAGTCTTGCAACCAGGTAGTTGAAGTATACTTTGTACTTATTTTTTGCAAATTATTTTAGTTATCCTGGGTCTATTTCTTCACCCCCTTGCAAGTATTCTACATTCAGAAAATACATGACTCCATCTCTCATTATTCAAACTCACACAGCTTTGACAAGGTAACCATTACAGACTGCAGATTCTCTTCATATGTTTTAACTCAATATTATAAAGACAGCCTACCTTTGGTACTTGCCACTTAAAGTGCATAAACTGATAAAATGATAAAGCCAGTCAGCAACAATATGTTATTCAATAAAAACAGTTTTGTATTTTCTGTATGAAACTGTGTTTTTTTATGATGATGTATTATATACCCAAATTTAGGATGGAGTTTTATGTTTTAAATTTAAATAAGTTATTTATAAATGTATCTCTCTTTCAAATAAAACAGTAGCCATTCTAAAATCCATTGCTTTACAATCAAACCACAATGACTTTGCATAAATAGAGTAATTATTTTGCAGTGGTAAGTTACAGATCAGGAATATTTCAGTGTTCTAAGAGACTATTGTACACTATATTTAGGTTAAGGATGAATGTGTTCACTAAAAAAACATTTTGTATTTGAAATTGGTAAGTATTCCTAATTACAGTTTTAAAATAATGCTATAAAGATCATATGAAGAAGGTAAGGATACTTTTATCGATAAGAATGTAAAAGATTAAGATTTATAAAAATGCATAGACTTTACAAACTTTCTGAAGTAAAACAGGCAAACAAATTTCTTAAATCTTTTTAAAAATGCAGCCTCCATTTAGAATATATCAAACAGGCAACCTGGATACCTGAATCAATACTCTTATTAAACTAAATATGTAGTTCATTCTGACGATCTCTATTTCATCCAATTTCACTTTTTTCTGAAAAGATGGATTGTTTGTCGAGACTAATTTAATCATATTAAATGAAAATTAATTGATTTAATTAATCATGTTGATTGGATCGCATAATGACTAATTGGTCATTATGTGGGCCAAGATTACTCCCATCATTAATAATTTACCAAAGCACTTTAGACATTTGTTGCTATCATCCTCATTTCAATGTTTTCCTAACTTAAGTTAGTATAAGCCTCTGAATAGTGACAAAAATAAAGAATACTCTTTAAAATATAGTTTCTGTGCAAAATTATTTATGCTAAATTGGTTTTCTGTTATTTAACACTTGTAAATAACGTCATTACATGTAATAAATACACATTTATTATTTTATTTTACTTTACCCCAAAACAGACAATATATTTAGGATCTTAGAACACTATATTTATCTTCTACCAAAGATATTAAGCCTGCTGGAATCATATCATTACTATTCTTGATTATGTTATTATATATATATATATATATATATAAATATATATATAATATATATTATGTTATATATATACATATATATTTAAAACTATTGTGTCTTTGGCTTCAAATGGACACTACTTATTGGAATTAAGATAGTAGGCAAAATATTTTGTGAAGACTTCAGATATAAACAACAGTAAAGAGCAAATTAATGTGGAAAAGATATGATAACTAAATCATCATAATGATGAAACAGCCAATTAATAATAATTGAAAACAAACATAAATTCTGGTGGAAACATTCCAAATGAGAGATATTGGGGAGGGAAAATATGATAACCAAAAGAGAAAATTAAAAAATAAAACAACAGAGTGGTCAGGTACTGCAAGAAAAAAATGTAAAAAAAGAAAATATATCAGACTCTTAGACTGTAGTAAATTGAAGTGTTACTGTAACTAATATAGATGGATATCTTCCCGTTCAATTGTTTCTGTAAAGTGAACAGGATAATAGCCTTCTTCACCTTAAGGTGATAGGATCATATAGTCATCATTTTTAGTTTAATTATTCAAAAATAATTTTAGTGATTTTATACATATATTATTTAAATATTTTAAGTATATCAAAGTTTCATTTAAAGAATGTAATGCTCTACCAGAGAAGAGTTCATGCATGGATATTTGAAAAAAACAAATTTTATGATAAATCTATATATATACCATTGATAATATAATCTGTAAAACCTTGTTCTCTTTGCAAAATTTACTTTCAGAATTTACATTAATATACAATACATACAACTTTGTAGATCTCAAGCATGAAAGCAGAATGTTTTCTTTCTTACAGAGATATTTTGCATGATGAGAAGCTACTTTACTGTGAGTTTGAACAACAATTTTTTAATGTATAATGATAATTGAAATGTGTTGCAATAAAAAGATAGGTAATGCACTTATTATTTTGCATTCATATCTATGCTAGTGTTCTAGAGTTTGTATTTATATTTAATATTCTAAAATATGTATGCATGTGTAATCTGGAAAACAAATTTTTGCTCAAGCTTTCTTGGTATTGCTGTCTTTTTCAAATTGGAAAGAATTGCAAAACACGCCACCGAGGAATCTAGAAATAAATATGTAGATTTTCTTTTTTCTTTTTAAACCAAAACACATTAAAATACACAATGTCTCACCATTTGAAGCGGATTTTGGCTCAAATTATCTGTTAAAGACTGGGAGACAGCTATAATGTTGGAGAAGTCTAGATAATATACTTCCATGCTTTAAAACTGCCTGAATTTATTATCAAGAACTAACCTGGGAATGACTGAAACAAATCCAGATTTTTCTCTTTGTATTGTTCTTCTTTAGGAATCCAAATGACTTTAATGCCTTCAGAAGACCAGTTTTATATAAAATATTTTGAGTCTTCTAAGAACAGGCATTTAAAAAACCAGGGCCACTTACCTTTTCTGATTATTAAATTCATATGTGCTCTTTGTAAATCATAGAAAACTGTAAACAATAACACATTATCTTCCTTACTATCACCCATGATATTAATGATGATTAATGACGGATTTTCATATTATTACCTCCCAGTCTTTACACACACACACACACACACACACCACTTAGAGATCCATTTACATATACATTATAAAATAAGCCCTTATGAATTTATATGTGAATTGTAAAAGTAGCCCAAATGAGCGTATATTTTAATTGAGATTATTCTGTATTTATTTTGTACATTTAATTATATTGTAAAAATTTTACTATGCCAATAAAAACTTTGAAGAAAGTGATCACTGTTGTATACATATTATCCATAATGTAAATAATAAACATTTTCTTCTAGTTAAACATGTTGGTTAATTTCAATTTTTCAACTTAATACATAATGATTTAATAAACACCTTAGTATATTTTTAGTCACAAACATTTAATATTGTTAATGAGTCAAATGTATTGTTTTTTAAAAATATGATGTACTGATATAATCATTTCCAGTGGTTGATATAATTTTTTTCTTATCCCTCAAAAACTTGATATTATAAGTGTTTTAATATTAGTTTAGTAGATGGAAATGTTATTTAATATGGAAAATATGCATGTACATATACAAATATGAGTGTACACACGTACGTTTATATATTTACTTTTAATAAGAACATTTTTGTATTTATTTCTTAGAAACTTGTATGAAGGTCATTTTCTTAGTGTTCTAAGAAGTTGCAAATTAGGCCAAGTTTTATATAGAGTGGACCTGGACACCTGTGATCACTTAATACTGCTCAGAACTCTATGTTGGTGATTTGTGAATTTTCAGTCTTTTCAAAACTGTAGGATAATGATTCACCTATTAATGACCTAAAGCTTTAGACTTCTATTTTGTTTACAACCTGAAGGAATGAAACTATCAGCAGAATTCTTAAGGAAATAGATGTAAATTCTGGTTATAAAGAATAGTCTTTTCTCCCATTTTGATGTCTAATCAGTGTTACCAAATAGACATGCCCTAAACTGAATTATTGATTATTCAGTCCTTCAAATGTTTTGCTCTGCATTATTTCCTTCTTAATGACAACTCTACCTGATCATTATCAAATGTGGTATAATTCAAAAGATCCCTCTTTTTTCATATCTCATACTAACTTCACCTGAAAATACAGCTTAGAGGACCACCCAGAATCTGACCCTTTCTCCCTTCTTACAGTTATCACTGTTTCCCACACCACGCTAATCTCTTGACAGGACCATTGAAATAACCTCTTATCTGGTTTCCCAGCTGTGGCCCTTGGAGCCTATTCTTAATAGCCAACCAATGTGACACTTCTAAAATGGAACACTAAATTATGTCATTTTGTGGAAAACATCCAGTAGCTCCTCGTTTCGCCCAGAATATATGTAAAGTTTTCTTAATGTTTGGAAAAAAAAACTATGTGATTATATAAATATCTGAGATAATTTCTGTATGGAGTATCATAAGAAATTTTGTGTGGATAAAGAATCATTGAACGGTAGAATCATTCACTTATCCAATTAACTTTCTTTGTGTTTGCATGTTTAGGCCAGAAACGTTGCAAGATACAAGATCCACAATAAATCTTATGTAAAATGTAATGAGTTTTTATTTTCCAAACAATAATTATATAGCATGGAAATAGAAGAAGAGAATGCCAACGGGAATTAACTCTGTTCGTGAGAGTACATAGTTTCCAGGAGTGGACCACTAGATTAAAGGACAGGGTGACCTGGGAAAATTTGTGTGATTAAAACTCCAAATAAAAGGAAGAAATTTAAAAATTTAATGTGTTCAAAGAAAAAATACTATGCGTAAGCATCAGCTTAAGAAGACTTCCAAGATAAGTCTCACAAGAGAGTTGTGTGGTCAGGTCATTTTGGATGTGGCACTATTTGCCAGTTCAGGAAGATGCAGATGAAGAGCAACAGGCAACTTTTGAAGTAACATAGGTTTGACGAGGCTAGATAAGAAAAAAAAATTGTCTTGTTTCCCAAAGCTGTTCACTTTTGTGGTTTATATTAATTCATTAATAAAGATGGGAATTTGGATTAGTGTTAATTTAGAAATTTAAGTTATTTTCAAGTTGTTAGAACTGTTTCAACCTATGAAATCTTGTGTCTATCTTGATCTTTCTGTAACAATCACTTATGTCTCCTGCTCGTCATATGATGCACAACTAGTGAAAGAGAAATATATTGAAATTTACTGAAGAGTTAAAATTTTCATCATACTGTATTTCTTTGCTTATGTTTAAGCTCCTTACGCCCGTTAATTCATTGTTAAATAAAAAATTGTATCCTGGAAATTTAGTAGAGAGGTTAAAATTATTTTTAAAAAAAGATTAAAAGTGCCCTTTTGGTATTTCAAAGGACAGATTTGGAACAATTATTAAAATAATTTCTGCCACTTGGAATACTTCTAAACTTTTAGCAACACATTATATCTTACACAGATATCTTTACCTTCATTGTCAAAAATCGTTTTCCAAAACATTACATCTACTGACGAGATCCATGCTGTATTCTACAAACAACTGCAACAAAGCTCTCATTCAAGGGCCCCTGTGTCATAGACAGTAAGAACACAGCCCTTTTCTGTAGAAAGTAAATCAGTTTAGTCAATAAAATTATATCTTACTTTCTCCAACATGTACTTATTTCTGGCACTGTGCCAGGCACTTACCATAATAATTCTGTGCCATTTACATAAGGTGAGACTGTTATTATTAGCTCCATTTTACAGATGAAAAAAACTGGCTTGGGGAGATTAAGTATTGTATTGAAGCCCCCAGCCAATACAGAGTGAAGGTGAAGTCTGAATTCAGGACGTCTAGAAATTAAAGCCCATGCTCTCAGCAAGTCCTAGGTAATAGTGCCTCTTTCAACATGAGAACTTCTTGCAACTGTCCAACATCATGTGTGTATATATATTCTGTTTGTGTTGTATATGTATAGACGAAATAACTATTTTCACTCCCCAAAAAATTCTTTTAAAAATTACATTTAGAGAGGCATCTGGCTATATGCCAAACTATAGCGTGGGACCTACAGGTACCTGTTGAGGCTGCAAGGGTGAAGATGATATGGAAAAGGGAGAATGGAATAAGGCATCTTTATTTTATTTAATTTTTATTTGTTTCTTGAGTCGAAGTCTTACTCTGTTGCCCAGGCTGGAGTGCACTGGTGCGATCTCAACTCACTGCAACCTCCGCCTCCTGGGTTTGAGTGATTCTCCTACCTCAGCCTCCCGAGTAGCTGGGATAACAGGCGTCCTCCACCATACCCAGCTAATTTTTGTATTTTTACTAGAGACGGGGTTTCACCAGGTTGGCCAAACTGGTCTTGAAATCCTAACCTCAGGCAATCCACCGGACTTGGCCTCCCAAAGTGCTGGGATTACAGGTGTGAGTCACCACTCAGGGCTGGGAATAAGACATCATTAAGGGACTGCCTCTTTCCTAAGTAAGTTTGTGAATATGGGCATCTCTCGACTATACAACTTGACAGATTTGACTTGAGAGCCTGGGCTGAAAACGGAATTGCTGAGAAAAAACTGACACTTATTTCCTGTGATCTCTGCATAGATTTACCCAGTAGTATATGTTCCCAGAGAGCTCACTTAGTGGGAAGAGAAAATTATCGTCAATATAATCTTCTGAGGAGTGTTGCTAGGAGCACATTGTTAAAAAGTCCAGTCCCTTTTAAAGTTCATCATGTATATATTGTGTCATTACCCGTGAGGGAACAACTGTTAATTCCAACCTCCATTTCTAGTGCAAATGAATGTCTTCCTTCTTGCCATTCTGCCTATTGCTGGAAGCAAGTTATTCATTGTCCAAATCTTTGAGGATTCTCTAGCTAATCTTGTGAAGCTAACATGTATGAAGCCTTTGAATTCTTTCCCTCTTTGTCACAGTGAGGGGTACTGAAAAGCCACACATAAACTATGTGGCCAGAGGCTATGCAGCACCTTCTAGTGATGCTCAGGTGGAGAAAGGGACTGATGTGGCTTTTTCTTTTTCTTTTTTTTAACCATTTTACTGCTATGCCAACTGTACTTCAAAACAGACATGTCATCTGTTATATTCTTATGGTGTATCGTTTTTCATTTTCCCTCCTACAGGTTACAAAAGTCTCTCATTCAAGAGGAAAAAACAACAGATATATTAATATTTCATTGGTCATTGCCAGTCTTAATAAATCCACGTTATTTCTCTTCAAGGCAGCAATTAAGTCAGACAAAGTTATCAGACTCTGTGTTCAATTCTAAAATTATTAATCAATAATTCTATTTGAAATTTTGTTGGGAAAAAATTAAGATGTCATAATCTCAGATATGAAAGACAAGTTTGTTTTTACCAATGTGATGAGTGATAACAATACTTGTGTTTTTCTAAACGTTGCCATGGCAATTAAATAATAGAATGCGGCATAAAGGAGATACACATATGTAATAAAAATGTATTAAATAAAAATAGTCTTAAATATTATAAGCAATATATTAATTATTAAAAAATACATACAATCCTAGCAATAAACTTCCTGTTCTCAAATACTTGGGTGATGCCTAATAGCTAGGAGACACTGGACAAGTAACTTAACTTTCCTATGACCCGTTTGCTCATCTGTTTGCTGAATAATCACTAACACATAGCATTTTGTAGTGTCTGAGTTAATGCATGTAAAATATGTATCTCATTACATGATATATCTAGGGATTCATCATTATGGACATACATGAAATAAAACCAATCAATCATCATTACCACCATGTATTTTCCTTAATTGGCAAAATTCTTACAAACTTTATAAAATAGAAAAAAAACTATTGCTCCATCACAAAGTAATTATCTTCTAGAATAATAATAATACTAATAACAATAGTAATAAAACTAAATCTGGATTAGACTCAGGAAGATGCCATAAAAATATTCTAAGATTAACAAGTTGTCATAAGACTATCAGTGTAGATGTTGCTAGTCAATAAAATAAACCTTTTAGAATGAAATGATATTCTAGGTATATAACACTTTATATTTTTGATATATTTACTGAAGATAATTTTTATGTGGGGAAAAAATGGGATGTTATAATATTGAATAAGAACTTGACAACTGAGACTGAATATTGTAGGTTCTAACCATTTGTAATTATGTTATGTTTATGTTAAATAAATAGAGTTATGGTTTCAATAATAACTAAGAGGACCACACTTCAGTAGTAACTAAGACCCCACTCTCTTGTAGAAACCCTTGCTAGAAAGCCTGGGAGTAACACAAAAAACTACCTGAAAGCACTGGAAAATAAAGAAAAGTCTATAGATTCTCACGGAGACTGTGTACTCAGAGGAGGAGAGGAGAAAAGCAGTGTAAAGTAAATTCCTAATATTGGTGATTTTAAGCTTGGGGCTAAAGAGTGAAATCTGTGTCAGCAGTAGAGACAAATGCTGGGGAAAAAAATCGTCAGTCTCTCTAGCTGAGAGAATCAGGCATTTTCAGCCACTACTGTGGCCACTGAAGAGAAGAGGATCCTAGAAAGGAAAAACAAAAACAAAAAAAACAGAGAAGAAATTGCATCCTATTTACTCCTGTCTCAAACAAACATATGCAAAAAAGACCCAAAGATGTGCAACTTAAAACAAAAGACTTGAACTAAGATTGGAGCTACTGCCCAAGAAGCAGAGTTTGAAATATAGTTCTACCCAAGATTTGTACCTGTCTGCTAAAGGAAAGAAAATATTTGTGAGAGAAAAATAGTAGAATCCAAAATCCCTGCATTTCATTTAGAATGGCTGAAATACAATTCTAAATTAATGAAAATATGAACTAAGAAAATGGAACATATTGTCAAGGGAAACAGAAACAACTGAATCTGACCCCCAATGTGAACCTCTTATTGTAACTAAAGATGGGATTTTAAAGTAGCTATTGTAATCACCTTTGATGAAATAAGACAAAGATATTCATAGAGTAAACAAGTAAGAATTCTTGTGTAGAAATAAGAAATCTCAACAGAAATGTAAGAAACCTCAACAGAGAAATGAAAATAATTAAAAAATAAAAGTTAACAGTTTTAAAACAATATTTGAAAAAAACTAACAAAAATGCTAATGCTCTGTTGAAGCAACTACTGACCTAGAATCATTATCAACTGATTGTCAACAAAGGTACCAAGAACACACTCTGGAAAAAGGATAGCCTTTTCAATAAATGATGTTGAGAAAACAACATTTACATGCAAAAGAATGAAACTAGACCCTTACATCACACCATATACAAAAATCAAGTCCAAATGGATAAACATTTTAACTTAATAGGAAAAAAAAATCCCCTAAATTATGAAACTACTAGAAGAAAACAGGGGAAAACTCCAAAACATTGATCTGGGCAATGATTTCTTGGAAAGGACTTCAAAAACCCAGGCAAAAGAAGCAAACATAGACAAATGAGATTGTATCAAACTGAAAAACTTCTGCAAAGCAAGATAAGAATTAACAGAGTGCAGAGATAAGCCACAGACTGGGAGAAAATATCTGTAAATGATACATCAGATAAAAGGCTAATATTAAAAATATATAAGGAAGTCAAAAACTCAGTAGCAAGAAAACAACCTGATTAAAAAAATAGTAATAACAGGACCTGAACAGACATTTATCAAAAAAACACAAATGACCAACAGAGATAATGAAAAACGCTCAACATCTCCAGTCATCAGGGAAATGCAAATTAAAGCAACAATGAGACATCACTTTACATCTGTTTGAATGGCTAATATAAAAAAGACGAAAGGTAACAAGCGTGGCAATAATGTCGAAAAAAGGGAAGCCTTGTACACTGTCACTGGAAATATAACTAAGTAGAGGCAATTTGAAAAATAATATGAACTTTCCTCAAAATCTAAGTGGAGAAATGCCAAATGATACAGCAATCTACTTCTGGCTATAATCTAAAGGAATTAAAATCAGTTTGTAAACGAGACATCTGCACTCAAATTTAGAAAATAAAAGGAATTCTATTTAAAATAGAATTCAGAAAAATTATTCAGGAAGAATAATAAAGATATGCATACTTGCTTACTAAAAACTACAAAAAAATTGCAAACAGAAAGTAAAGACCTAAATAAGCAAAGAAATGCATTAAGTTAGTGAATGTAAGGACTCCATTAAGATGGCAATCACTGAGAATTCATGTAGATTTTAATGCAGCCTAATTTATTATAGGCATCTATGCTTATTAAAAATGGATAAGCTGAAGATGGTTGAATAGGAACAGCTCTGGAGTGCAGTTCCCAGGGAGGACGCAGAGGGTGAGTGATCACCACATTTCCAAACAAGTTTTTACTGCCCACGAACCAGGAGATTCTCAGGCAGAAAAACACCACCAGTCTCCAGCACAACCGTTTCAGCTGGCACAGTGGGTCTCCACACATAAACTCACACAAATCTGGGAGCTGTTTCAACTGGCACCTGGAATGCCTGGGAGACAGAGTCGCCCATTCAACTGATGAAAAGGGGGCTGAAACAGAGCCAGGTGATCTGGCTCAGCAGGTCCCACCCCCACAAGACCAACAATCTGAAACACACTGGACTGAGAGTTTCACAGCAAGCACAGCTGGACCCAGGATGGTCCAGCTCTGTCGGGGGTAGGGGGTCCACAATTACTGAGGCAGTCCACCACTATCAAGGCAGTCTACCATTACTGAGGCAGTCCACCATTACCAAGACAATCCACCATTACCGAGGCAGTCTGCCATTACAGAGACAGTCTGCCATTACTGAGGTAGACCGTCATTACCGAGACAATTCTAACTACCTCTATAAACAAAACTGCAAGGAAGTTCACACAGCAGCTGGGCAGAGCCCACGGCAGCTCAGCAACACCTCTGCTGGCAGACTATGACGAGGCTACCCCCTAGCTGGGAAGGGCATCTCTGAAAAAAGGCAGCAGCATGTCAGGAACTTACAAACTAAGCCCCACCTTCCCAGGAAAGAGCACCTGGGAAAAAAAGGTAGTTGTGAGTTCCGCTGCAGCAGACACAAACACCTGCCCAGCAGCTATGAATGGAACAACGGAGCTCACAGCTCAGCACTTGAGATCCTATAAGGGACAGACTGTCTCCTCAAGCAACTCCCTGACCCATGTATATCCAAAGAGACACCTCATAAAGGAGAGCTCAGGCTGACTTCTGGTGGGTATCCTTCTGGGACAAAGATAACAGAAGAAGAAGCTGGAAGCAACCTTTACTGTTCTGCAGCTGCCACAGGTGATCCCTAAGAAAGCAGGGTCTGGAGTGGACCTCCAGCAGTCCTACAGCTGAGGGGCTTGACTGTTAGAAGAAATAAATAACTTCATCATCAACAAAATAGAAAGAAATAACTTCATCATCAACAAAAAGGATGTCCACTCAAAGACCCCATCTGAAAGTCCCAACTACAAAGATCACAGGTAGAAAAATCCACAAAGATGGGAAGAAACCAACACAACAAAAGGAGGAAAACACCAAAAACCAGAATGACTCTTTCCTCCAAGGGATCACAACTCCTCACCAGCAAGGGAACAAGGCTAGATGGAGAATGAGTCTGATGAATTGACAGAAACAGGCTTCAGAAAGTGGGTAATAACAAACTTCTCTGAGCTAAAAGAACATGTTCTAACCCAACGCAAAGAAACTAAGAACCAAGAAAAAATGTTTGATGAAACACTAACAAGAATCTATAACTTAGAGAAGAATATAAATGAATTGATGGAGATGAAAAACACAACACGAGAACTTCACGAAGCATACACAAGCCGAATTGACCAAGGAGAAGAAAGGATATCAGAGATTGAAGATCAACTCAATGAAACAAAATGAGAAGGCAAGACTAGAGAAAAAGGAGTAAAATGAAATGAACAAAGCCTCCAAGAAATATGGGATTATGTGAACAGACCTAATCTACGTTTGATAGATGTACCTAAATTTGATGGAGAGAATGAATACAAGCTGGAAAACACTTTTCAGGATATTATCCAGGAGAACTTCCCCAACCTAGCAAGGCAGGCCAATATTCAAGTCCAGGAAATACAGAGAACACCACAAAGATATTCCTCAAGAAGAGCAACCCCAAGGCACATAATCATCAGATTCACCAGGGTTGAAATGAAGAAAAGAATGCTAAGGGCAGCCAGAGAGAAAGGTCTGCTTACCCACAAAGGGAAGCCCATCAGACTCACAGGGGATCTCTCGCAGAAACTCTACAATACAGAAGAGAGTGGGGGCCAATATTCAACATCCTTAAAGAAAAGAACTTTCAACCTAGAATTTCATATCCAGCCAAACTAAGCTTCATAAGCGAAGGAGAAATAAAATCCTTTATGAACAAGCAATTGATTAGAGATTTCATCACCACCAGGGTTGCCTTACAAGAGCTCCAGAAAGAAGCACTAAACATAGAATGGAACAACCAGTATCAGCCACTCCAAAAACATACGATATGGTAAAGACCATTGACAGAATGAACAAAATGCATCAACTACTGGGCAAAACAACCAGCTAGCATCAAAATGGCAGGATCAAATTCATGCATAACAATATTAACCTTAAATGTAAATGGGCTAAATGCCCCAATCAAAAGACACAGACTGGCAAATTGGATACAGAATCAAAACCCCGTCAGTGTGCTGTATCCAGAAAACCCATCTCACATGCAAGGATACATATAGGCTCAAAATAAAGGGATGGAAGAAGACTTACCAAGAAAATGGAGAGAAAGAAAAAAGGAGTTGCTATCCTAGTCTCTGATAAAATTGACTTTAAACCAACAAAGATCAAAAGAGACAAATAAGGACATTACATAATGGTAAAAGGATCAATTCAACAAGAAGAGCTAAGAATCCTTAATATATACAAACCCAATACAGGAGCACCCAGATACATAAAGCAAGTTCTTAATGACCTACAAAGAGACTTAGACTCCCACACAATAATAGTGGGAATCTTTAACACTCCACTGTCAATATTAGACAGATCAATGAGACAGAAAAATAACAAGGATATTCAGGACTTGAACTCAGATCTCAACGAAGCAAACCTAATAGACATTTAGAACTCTCCAACCCAAATCCACAGATTATACATTCTTCTCAGCACCACATCGCACCTACTCTAAAACTGATAGCATAATTGGAAGTAAATCACTCCTCAGCAAATGCAAAAGAATGGAAATCATAACAAACAGTCTCTCAGACCACAGTGCAATCAAATTAGAACTCAGGATTAAGAAACTAACTCAGAACTGCACAACTTCATGGAAACTGAACTTCATGAAACTCTTGAATGTTGACTGGATAAACAATGAAATGGAGGAAGAAATAAAGATCTTCTTCGAAACCAACATGAAGACACGACGTACCAGACTCTCTGGGACACATTTAAAGCAGTGTCTAGAGGAAAATTTATAGCATTAAATCACCACACGAGAAGCAAGGAAAGATCTGAAACCGACATGCTATCATCAAAATTGAAAGAGCTAGAGGAGCAAGATCAAAAAACTCAAAAGCTAGCAGAAGACAAGAAATAGCTAAGATCAGAGCAGAACTGAAGGAGATAGAGACACAAAAAAAACCTTCAAAAAATTAACAAATCCATAAGCTCGTTTTTTGAAAGATCAACAAAATAGACCACTAGCCAGATTAACAAAAAGGAAAAGAGACAAGAATCAAATAGATGCAATAAAAACTATAAAGGGGATATCACCACAGATTCCATAGAAATACAAACTACCTTCAAAGACTATTACAAAAAAACTCTATGCACATAAACCAGTAAACCTGGAAGAAATGGATAAGTTCCTGGACACTTGCACCCTCTCAAGCCTAAACCAGGAAGAAGTTGGAACCCTGAATAGGCCAATAACAAGGGCTGAAGTTGAGGCAGCAATTAATAGACTACCAACCAAAAAAACCCAAATCCAGATGGGTTCACAGCCAAATATACCAGACATACAAAGAGGAGCTGGTACCACTCCTTCTGAAACTATTCCAAACAATCCATAAAGAGGGAATCCTTCCCAAATCATTTTATGAGACCAACATCATCCTGCTACCAAAACCCAGCAGAGACGCAACAAGAAAAGAAAACTTCAGGCCAATACCCATGATGAACATAGATGCAAAAATCTTCAATCTTCAATAAAATACTGGAAAACCCATTGCAACAGCACATCAAAAAGCTTATCCATCACGATCAAGTAGGCTTCATCCTGGGCATGCAAGGCTGGTTCAACATACGCAAATCTATAAACATAATTCACGACATACACAGAACCAAAGACAAAAACCACATGATTATTTCAATAGAGGCAGTGAAGGCCTTTGACCAAATTTAACAGCGCTTTATGCTGAAAACTCTCAATAAACTAGGATTCGAAGGAAAAAAACCACCTTAAACTTCATATGAAAACAAAAGAGAGCCCGCATAGCCAAGTTAATTCTAAGCCAAAAGAACAAAGCTGGAGGCATCACACTACCTGACTTCTAGCTATACTACAAGGCTACAGTAACCAAAACAGCATGGTACTGGTACCAAAACAGAGATATAGACCAATGGAACAAAACAGAGGCCTCAGAGGCAACACCGCACATTTACAGCCATATGATCTTTGACAAACCCAACAAAAACAAGCAATGGGGAAAGGATTCCCTGTTGAATAAATGGTGTTGGGAAAACTGGCTAACCATGTGCAGAAAGCAGAAACTGGACCCCTTCCCAACACCCTACATTAAAATTAACTCTAGATGGATTAAAGACTTAAACATAATACCTAGCACCATAAAAACCCTAGAAGAAAATCTAGGCAAAACCATTCAGGATGTAGGCATAGACAAGGAATTCATGACTAAAACAACAAAAGCATTGGCAACAAAAGCCATAATAGACAAATGTGATCTAATAAAACCCCAGAGCTTCTGCACAGCAAAAGAAACAATCATTAGAATGAACTGGCAACCAACAGAATGGGAAAAAATTTTTGCAATCCACCCATCTGACAAAGGGCTAATATCCAGAATCTACAAAGAACAAAAACAGATTTACAAGAAAAGAACAAACCAGCCCATTCAAAAACAGGTGAAGGATATGAACAGACACTTTTCAAAAGAAGACAAATATGAGGCCAACAAACATATGAAAAAATGCTCATCATCATTGGTTATTAGAGAAATGCAAATCAAAACCACATTGAGATACCATCCAGTTAGAATGGTGATCATTAAAAAATCTGGAGACAACAGATGCTGGAGAGGATGTGGAGAAATAGGAACACTTTTACACTGTTGGTGGGAGTGTAGATTAGTTTAACCATTGTGGAAGACAGTGTGATGATTCCTCAAGGACTTAGAAATAGAAATTCCATTTGACCCAGCAATCCCATTACTGGGTATATATCCAAAGGATTATAAATTGCTCTATTATAAAGATACATGCACATGTATATTCATTGCAGCACTGTTTATAATAGCAAAGACCTGGAACTGACCCAAATGCCCATTGACAATAGACTGGACCAGAAAAATATGGTACATATACACCATGGAATACTATGCAGCCATAAAAAATGATGAATTCATGTTCTTTGTAAGGACATGGATGAATCTGGAAACCGTCATTCTCAGCAAACTGACACAAGAACAGAAAATCAAACACCGCATGTTTTCACTCATAGGCAGGTTTTGAACAATGAGAACATATGGACATAGTGATGGGAGCATCACACCCTGGGGTCTATTGGGGGGGACTAGGGGAGGGACAGCAAGGGGTAGGGAGTTGGAGAGGGATAACTTGGGGAGAAATGCCAGATACAGTGACAGGAATGGAGGCAGCAAACCACATTGCCATGTATGTACCTACACAACAATCCTGTAGCCCAGAACCTAAAGTGCAATGAAATATATATATATATATACACACACACATATATATGTGCATATATATGTGTGTGTATATGTGTATATATATGTGTGTATATATGTATATATATATAGATAAACTGATTTTAAAATTTATATTGAAAGTCAATACCTCAAATAGAGCAATCTTGAAAGAAGTTGAAGGAACAAGAGTTCAAGACTTACTGTTAAACTATGTAAACAAGATAATGTGGCATACTGTAGAACAGATGTGTAGCTCAATAGACTATAATGGAGTATCGATAGCAAAGGAATCCATTCACACATATATTACCAATTGATTTTCTATAAAGTTTCTGGAGAATTCAATGGAGAAACATGGTCTGTAACAAAATGGTGCTTGGACACCTGGATATTTATATGAAACAGAATTAACCTCCATTTCTGCCTCACACCTTACAAAAGAATGAACTCAAAATGAATCATAGACCTAAAACTAAGAGATAAAACCATTACACTTGTAGAGAAAAACATAGGACATTGTTACATATGTTAGACAAGTAATTCTTAAGTATGATTGAGATACAGAAACTACTAACTAAAAAGATAAAATATGTAACTTTTACTCCTTGAAATGCACAACTAGGAAAGTAAAAAGACAAACCACAGACTGGGAATACATAGTCACAAAGCATAAATCTGACAATTAACCTATATCCAAATAAGTCAAATGAAAAGATGCTTAGTTTCTCTATTCATTAGAGAAGTGAAATTTAAAACAATAGGAAACCATTACACAGTGAAATGATTAGACTAGAAATATTGACAACTATAGGCATAGGTGAGAAAGTGGAGCTAGTTTAATTCTCAAATACATAGTAGGTAGGAATATGAATGATACAGATACCTTGGAAAACAGTATGGTGGTAACATAGAAATACACATACACCATATAACTTATCAGTAGTAATCCTAGATATTTAACTGAGATAAGTACAAACGCATTCACAAAAAGTGTTGAATGCAAAGGTTTATACCAGCATTATTTTTAATGACCCCAAGATGGAAACAACTCAAAATATCCAGCAAGTAATAAATAACCAATTATGTTATAGCCAAACTAAGAAATACTACCTAAAAATTAAAAAAAAATGAACAACTAATTTAACAAAAAATCTGGCTTAATATCTAAAGCATTTTGTAAGTGAAAGAAAAAAGCATAAATTCAACATTTTAAAATTAAATTTCTATAAGATTCTAGAGCAATCTAATAATGAGAGAAAAGTCAGTGTCTGCCTGTGGCTGGTGTCAAGGAGAAGTAATCAACTGCAAAGCATCATAAAGAAACCTTTTAGGGTGATAGGCCTATTCTATATCTTGATTGTGGTTGATCCCACATGGTTGCATACAGTTAACTAAAGTTATTAAACTGCACACTTACATGAAGTATTTATACTAAGACTGTAGATATAAAGTGTTCTCAGTACAAAAATGATAACTGTGAGGTAATGCATATGTTGGTTGGCTATATAAGTGTTTGTATGATTTTCTGAAAGGTTTCCATTCTAGTAACTAATTCCACAGCTATTATACCATTAATTTCCCTCTTAATGTATTGAACCTATTATTAAATATAGTAGTTGTTGTTTATGATATGAAATTGAATTATATCTATTTAAAAGTATTTAAACCACTTATTAAAAACTAAATATATTTTACTATTAATATTCAGAATATGAGAATGATCATTAAAATTATCAAATTATGTGGCCATTAAATATAATCTGAGAAAGGAATCAAGCTTTATTTTATACCTATTAAGGACCATATGTTCTACCATGTAATTTTATATGCATTATATAGAGTTTGATGATCATCATTTAAGTACAGTTTTTCTGTTGAAATTTCATCTACTCTGCAAATGCAGACAACAAATATGTTAATTCCTGTATTGTTTCTAACTGTAAGAATAGGAAAAACTTTAGATGTTCAAGTATAAATTTTACACTATCTCAAATAACCGATTTGTTAGATACCATTCTTATATATAAATTATTAAAACCCTGTTAAGGAAACTATATAAAGACATAGAAATGTTAAGGTACCTTGTTACTTTAAAAGGCTGCTGTTAAAATTTCACTTGTTAATCTAAATTTGTCAGCATCCTACATAAATGTTAGTCATTGTTTTCTCAATGTGTTGTGTTGAAATTTTGCAAGTGATTTTTAGTACTAAACAAAATATAAATAATATTGGAATTAGGTTAGCATAGTACAAATGATGAATTATAAACAATTTACTATTATATATTACATACATTTATTATATTTACTATTGAATTACATTATTTAAGTTTGAATCACTCAGAGGCTGGAAATTGCCTATATGTCTATTCTGTCATTTTAAATTATACTTTAATTTTGAATTATAGTGCACAAAACTTTAAAATTATTTATTCTGTAGATAGAGGAAAGATTTTAAAAGGCATTGCTTCTACTGTTTGTATTTTGCAGTGTATACTTTACATTTACACATTTTGGAAAATTCATTGGATGAAAATGTAATATAACAACCAAAGACATCTTAATTTCTGTTGTCTGCCAAATTCTTGTATGTAGTCAACATTTGATTCCATCTCTGGGAGCAAAGAATTGAGAGCTTCACAGAGATTTGAGCAGTGTATAAAGGAATTGAAAGTTAAAAACACTGAAACAAAAACACCTATTCTGGATTATTGTGGCCCTTGAATGAGTGGATTTTTGCATCTTGATAGTCTATCAGTCACCAAATGATTTTTAGAATGGCTGTCAAGAAAATGGAGATTCTGAAAAAATAATTGAGTCTCATTATATTTTCAGCTACACATCCGCATGTTTTTATGCCGTTCTTGTTGACCTGTCTCATCCCATATCTGAATTTCTGTCAAGTAAATTCCCAGAAAGATTGTCTTTTGTTTTTCCTGTTTTGGTTTGTTTGTTTGTTTCATTCCGTCAGCAATCTTGGTAAAATCTGATGTTGAATTTCTGTTTATACTCGTATTCCAAGACAAACCTCATTTTTGGCTCCTGTTTAAATTCTATTTGAAACACCTCATTATTTTCTCTGTGTAGTTTTAGCTAAAATATATACTAAATAATCAGTTAAAACTAACATGAATACTATCACATGCAAATTCAAATAAATTCAAACTAAATAGATAATGCTATACCTCAGATGTTATTAGGGAAATTTAGCTTATACTTTCATGGACCTTATACGTTTGTGGATCTTACGACTTTGTATAAGAAACAAGACACTGTAATGTGTATAAACACACTTTGAACACTAAGCATGCTGTATAAATAATTGTTTACATATAGTTATTAGAACTGAAGAAACCCAGAAGCTCAAAGCACATAATTTCTCAGGATCCTGATGGTTTACCTTTATTTATCATCTTTCTTCATGACTCTAACACGCAAAACCATACAAACTGGGCAAATGGTTTCAGCTTTAGGTAAAAATGTAGATTTTATTTTACAACAAGATTATATATATATTTTTAAATTGCTTTACTTAACGATTTATAAAGATTATTATTTTTCTTCTATGTAGTGAGGTAATATACCGAATTTAGGTAGAAAAAAATATGTGAGAGGCATATAGACAAATTTACTTTTATGTACGAAATGTCAATGTGGGGGTGTAGAGGAGTAAAAAGGAGAAAAAGGGAAAGCTAAGTGGTCTGCCAATGTCAATTTCCTGAGACGGAGAGTACACAATACATGTGTCAGGGAGAAGGAACTGAGGCCTAGTTTTTGTAAACAGACTATTGTGTTTTTCATCTCTTTCTTACAAGAATTCACTAAGAAGAATTATATTACTTTTAAATTATGAAGGGGATTATATATATAAATTTGTACATATATCATATAAAATACATATACACACATTGTGTGTATATATTCACAGATATATACAATGTATATATCTATATATATACATACACACACACACACACATTCATTTTCCATGAAAAACAAGTGGATAATTCCCATACAAACAGTCCAATTTGAGTTTTTTTCTGTATTATTCTACAGCTTTCAGGCATCAAAATTACCTGAAAAGCTTGTTAAAAATCCATGTCATTTTTGTCATTTCTAATATTGGTGATTTATGTCTCAATTTTTTCCTGATTAATATGACAAGTTTATTTCAAAATTTATCTGAAAATAATCAGGTTTTGGTTTCATCAATTTTTTTATCTTTATTTCAATTATTTTCATTTAAATTTTTTTTCTACTGCTTACTATGGCTATAATTTTTGCTTGATTCTTCTAGTTAGTTTGAGTGGAAGCTGTGATAATTGAAGTGAAAAATTTCTTCACTCTAGTATAGATTTGCAGTGCAAAAACCTTTTCTTACCTATATTGCTTTATAATGGCATCATACAAATGTTATGTTGCATTTTTATGTTCATTGTGGCTAAGATACTTCCTAACATTTCTCTTGATTTCTTTTATCACAAATCAATTATTAGAAATCTAATATTTAATTTCACATATTTTGAGGATTTTCTAAAGAGAGCTCTGGTTTTTTGTTTCTAATTTAATATTATTATGGTAAGAGACTATAATTTATGTGGCTTGGATCATTTTAAAGTCATTGTGATTTGTTTAATTGCTCCAAATATGGATTATTTTGGTAAATGCCATATGTACTCTTGAAAATAATTTTCCTTACTATGTTCTCCAATTGATTATTCTATAAATATAAATTAGATTAAATTGATTTAAAATGTTGGTCAAGACTTTATCCTTCATGGTTTTCATTTTAAATATACTATCCCTTACTAAAAGAATGATATTAAAATCTCCAATGGGAAAGAGATTCTTTTTCTATTCTCTATCCTCTCTCTACACCCACTCCTTACATTTTTCCCATTATTAACATCTTGTATTGATATGGAACATTTACCACTGAGGAACTGATATTGATATACTATTATTAACTAAAGTTCTTAGTTTAGGTTCACTCTTTTTATTGTACAATTGCATAGGTTTTGCCAAATTCATCATGTATCCACTATTACAGTACCATACAGAATAGTTTCACACCCTTCACACACACAAAAAAAATCCTCAGTGCTTTACTTACCTCTCCTCCCTTCCTGCTCTTGCCAATTTCTGGAAGCTACTGTTCATTTCTTGAAGTTTCACATTCTTCAGGATGTTATATATACAGAATCCCATAGTGTGCAGCTTTTACAGAGTAACATCCTTTGCTTTACAGTTTGCATGTAAGTTTTCTTTCTTATGTCTTTTCATGGCTTGATAGCTAATTTCTTTTATTACTTAATGCTATTCCATCGTATGAAGGTATCACTATGGCCATATCACCCTGAACATGACCAGCGTCACAGAAGTTAAAGAGGGTCGCGCCTGGTTAGTACTTGGATAGAAGTTTTGATAATTTTAAAAGGACAATAAAATTATTGATGAGTATGCATAGGAATGAAATTTCTTATATTTAAGATCTTTCTCTGAAACTCACATTATTTTTGTTTCCAGAAAATTCTATACAAGTGAATGCATCATAGGTATGTATATCATATCTTGTGTACTATGAAATATGCAAATAACGAAAACAAGTATTTAGGTAAGTTGATGTATATACGGATGAAAGAATAGAAACCGATAGTTGAAGGCCTGCATAGACAGAGAGAGAGAGAGATCAAAGAAAACAGCTTTTTTTTTCTTTCAGGAATTATCACTCAAAGTCTTATGGTAGTTTTGAGATGATTATCAGCACCAACCATTTCCCAAAAGTCAGCCTAGACCTCTAGCTTATCTAGAAAGATTGATGATCTTTTTTTTTCTTTATTTTGCATACTTTAATTCCAGAACAAAATGAACAAAGTAAAACACACACACACACAATACACAACATCCAATCCTGCTGTCAGAGTAGGCAGGGAATGGGGGCTTGACATCCTTGTTTCCTGCCTTCAACACAAGGACAGGAGAGAGGAAAAAAAAAAAAAAAAAGCTAGACATTTTTAAAAGAAAAAATATCACTAGGAGTATTTAAAAATCATTTTGTACTTTGTCTTTTATATTATAAGCATTACACATATTTAATCAATACAAAAATTCAATAGGATACTATTATGTATTAAAACTATGCATTTCTTTTGAATAGGTTTTGTAGATGAAATATTTTTGTAACATAATTTTATAAAAAATTTAGAGAACTAGTTTAAAACATTCTTAAAATAAACCTCAATGTTTACCTTCTTAAAAAGTCAACCTAAAAAAACTATATGCTGTATGTACTGACAGAAAATTAATGAAGATATCGATTTCCAAGGAAATACTTTTTTTATGTGAGATTTGACCAAGAATGTGTACACTGCATACAAATTTCTTTGTATAAGTGTGAGAATCCCTGAAACCTATTTTAGCAACTGAAGGTTATAGTTGTGAATGGAGAATATTCACAAACAATAAAAATTTGGATGGAAAACTAATGCTCAGCTTGGAATTTTTCCATATTTCATTTCAGGTGGTTTATGCGTTGCATGTTTCAAATTTAAATCTTTCAGAATATATCAGAACACCAAACAAGAAATGTGCTTTTAGAGTATAGGCTGTAGATTGGGATTTATCAATTCTTTAGGAAATCTCTCTTATTTTTTTCTTCTATCAATCTTTCACAGAAAAATAAAATTTCTTACATGTATAAATTTTATTTGCAAATTACTAACTTTGGGAATCATAAAAACAGAGAACTAAAATTAAAAATAATTCCCATATTTTTAAGTATTTTAATGATCACATGGAAGAAAATTATACTGTTCCTGGAATAAGAAGGAACACAAAATCTAAAACATTTGCTTTCTGACTCTTATATTTTACCTCAATTAACAAATAATATATTTCAATATTTGTGTTTTAGGTTCCATAGGGCTTCATGATGGTCATTTAGACACACCATGTCACTGTAATCTAGGTTTCCAAAGAATAGGTTGCTAACAGTGTAGTAGTTAAGATTGAGAATGTTCCAAAATGCCAGATTGTCTTATCAGACTCACCTGATCAGAGCTCTTATCAGTATTAAGTTTTACTAATAATTTCAAGGCTACAACTGAGAATCACAGACAAAACAGAAGGGGGTTTATAATATTCTGCATAGCTTTCAGAGGTATGTCCTTCTCATACTGGACAACTTCTGTACTTGGATTAAAGGGGCAATGTCTAATGAGGTGTTATGGTCATTTCACACAGTCAAGAGCATTTAGATTATGAAATGCTTCACTCTTTACTTAGATCTCTATGTGGTTTAGAATGGATTTCCCAGACAAAGATGTCTCATAAATTCATAGATACTTTGTTTTTTATTATGAAGAACCCTAAAACCGAGGCCATTATTTTTAGAGGATTATGTAAATAAGTACTCCTCCCCTAGAAAATATTATAAATCTATTTACTAGGAAGTCAGCTATCAGTATGTTCACACAAAGAAATAAAACTAGACAAAGTTGTCTGTTTTGTTTTTTAATTTTATTTTTCCTCATAAAGCTGTCCCACTGGCAATCAGGAAACAAATAGATTATAGGCCATATATCTATTACCTTCTTCCCCAGCAAGTGGTCAGGAAGCATACTAAATCAGCTACTCTATAGCAAGGCCGCACAGATCCAAATTTTTGAAGATATGGAAATTTCCTTTCCTCTCACTCTCCTTGGGACCTCACCTTTTGACCATAGAGTCACATAAGCTCCACCATCATATTATGTCTCCAGGATATATCTTATGGAAGAATAGAGACAGGAAGAAAATCTGTAATAAGCAATGATTTACATAGTGTTAGTTATCAATATTAGCCTAACACTTGTATCTAAGTTGCTCCTGAATTTATAACCCACAGAAACTGTGAGTTTATTTCGGGGATAAAGTGTTATTTTGGGATAATATGTTATCCCCTAAATAAAACCATAGTTTCTGTGGGTTATAAATCAGGAGTGATTTAGTTGGATGGCTCTGAGTCAGGGTTTGTCATGAGGATGTAGTAAAGATGTTAGTCAGAGCTACGGTCATATGAAAATTTGCTAGGTCTCAAGAATTTACTTCCATAGTGGCTTACTCATGTGTTCGGCAATATAATGCTGATCTCTGTCAGAGGTCTCAATTCTTACTCCAGGAACGTCACTGTAGAAATTTTTAGCATTTTCCTGGCTGCTTCTACCCTTAAAACTAGTGTTCCAAGACAGTGTAATGTGAATCCACAATATATTTTATAAACTAGTTTCCCAAGCACACTGTATTATTCTTGGTATATCCTACTGATTACACAGGTCAGTTCTATTTAGTATAGAAACAGACTGCATAAAGGTCTGACTGCCAAGATGTTAGAATCACAGGGGTCATCTTGGAGCTTGGCTACCACACTTTGAAAGAGAATGTTACCTGAATATAGTACTTAAACATCAGTCAAATAAAATTGGCTAATCTGATATACAAGATGAAAAAGAGTAAGAGAAAAGCACACAAAATAGAACATCTAAGAGCTGTGGAACAATATCAAATGATGTACCGTATATACAATTAGTGTTTCAGATGGAGGAAAAGGCAGCAAAAGAATTATACAAAGAGATAATGGCCACATATATTTCATGAATAATAAAAGCAAATCACTGATTCAATAACCTTAGAGAAGCCCAAGAGGATACTGGATGTAAGACAAATGGGAATTCTCTGTTCTGCAATTATAGGTAAAAGCTAACGGTATGATAACGGCAGCAGAATAGGTGGAGGGAGGATTTGGGAATATACTGTCATAAGATACCTGCACTAAACAAAAAATAAAATGATTTAACATACTGAACATTAATTAATTAAAGATTTATCTAGAAAACTGCTACGATTTTAATTTTGGTTTTCTCTTCAAAATTCAGGCTGATACGTAAATTTCCAATGTAGCAATATTAAGAAGTGGGGCTTTTAGGAAGTAATTCAGTCATGATGGCAGAGTCCTCATGAGTAGAATTAATTAACTTATGAAAGATGTAAGACCTGAAACTATTAAAAAACCTGTAAGACAATATAGGAAAAAACTTTTCTGGACACTGGCCTAGGCAAAGAATTTCTGATGAAGACGCCAAAAGCAAATGCACCAAAACAAAAACAGACAAATGAGACTTAATGAAACTAAAAAGCTTCTGGGAAGCAGAAGAAATAATCAACAGAGTAAACAGACCATCTACAGAATGGGAGAAAATATTTCAAATTATGCTTCTGACAAAAAAAACTAATATTTAGAATATACAAGGAAGAGACAACTCAACAACAGCAAAAGTAAACAACCACATAACAAACACATTAAAAGCTGGCCAAAGGATATGAACAGACAATGTATCAAAAGAAGAAACACAACTGGCCAAAAAACACATTTAAAAATGCTCAACATCATTAATCATCAGAAAAATGCAAATGTAAAAACCAAAATGAGATATTATCTTACATTAGTCAGAAGGACTGTTAGTAAAAAGTCAAAAAAAAAAAAACGCATCAGATGTTGGCATGGATGGAAAGGGAATGATTAAGCACTGTTGGTGGGAATGTAAGTTAATTTAACCCCTATGAAAAACAGTATGAAGATTTCTCAAAGAACTAAAAACAGAACTATCATTTGAGACAGCAATCCCACTACTAGGTATTCCAAGGCAAATATATCATTATATAAAAAAGACATCTCTACTCATATATTTATCAAAACAATTTTCACAATAGCAAAGTCGTGAAACCAACCTAAGTGCCTGTTAATGATTGACTGGATAAAGAAAATATGGTATGTATTACACCAAGGAGTACTGTGCAGCCATTAAAAAGAATGAAATCATGTTCTTTGCAACAACATAGAGAGAGCTGGAGGCCATTCTCCTCAGGGAACTAACTCAGAAACAGGAAACCAAGTATTGTAATTGTCACTTACAAATAGGAGCTAAATGATGGGCGCACACAGACATAAAGATAGAAATGATGGACACTGGGGACTCCAAAATTGGGGAGCATGGGAAGCAAGCAAGGGTTAAAAAGTTACGTATCAGGTACAATGTTCACTATTCGGGTAATGGGTACACAGTAAGCCTAGTCCCCACCAGTATATAAAATACCCATGTAACAAAGGTGCACATGTACACTCTGAATCTAAATTAAAATAAAATTAAAATGTTTGTAAAAGGCCTGAAGGATACAGCATTCCTTCCTTTTTTGCTTTTCTGTCCCTTCCACCATAAGAGGACACACTGTTCAAGGTACCATTGTGGAAACAGAGATCAAGGCTCTAACCAGACATTGAACCTGTTGTGCCTTGATCTTCAAATTCCCAACTACCAGGTGTGATAAAATAAATTTTTGTTCTTTGTAAGTTACTCAATCTCAAGCATTTTGTTATAGTAACAGAAACTAACAAATCATAAAAATTAAGACAATCTCTGAAATGAATTTAAAATGGTTATAAATTATAAACAAACTGTACTGATAAAAGGACTCATAAGTCATAATGAATCCAGTCAAAAGAAATGACAAAAGATAAAAATGGAATTAAGAACTGATGGAACAAATAGAAAAGAACTGGCAAGAGAGTATATTTTAATTCAACTATATTAATAATTAAAATTAGCTTTTTGAATAATAAATAAAATGGCAAATAACGAATTTAATAAATGATAAATAAAACCAAGGTATTTGTTTATATTTTATGAAATAATTCAAGGGGAGGGATAAAAGGTGTTAACTCAAGGCTGTTCAAACCTAATGCAACATCTCAGATCTTGTAATATACCACACTAAACTCTCTTTCTCTCTCTCTCAATCTCTCTCTCTCTCTCTCTCTCTCCTCTCTCTCCTTCTCTCTCTTGCATGCTCCCGTGGATTTTCCATGCTCTAAATCCATGTTTGCCCTGTTAGAAGTTACGGTTCAGTTCTTATTGTTTTTTTTGTACCTATCATTTTTAGTACAGCAAATATGTACCAAAATCTTGCAGACCACTGATTGAAGTTAACTGCACCTGATGAGTACAAGTTTATTTTTGTTTGAGTTTTAAACAGCTATCAATTTACACAATTGGCATTTATTATTATTTTCTTTTTATTCATATAATCTTCCTTAAATTTGTTTTTAGACTATTGCCACATAGAGGGAAATACACAAAAACAGACAAAAAGAGACAAGAAAGAATACATTGAATAATACCAGTGGACACGATAAGAAGGAATAAATAAGAGGAGAAACAGAAGAAAAAAATTATTAAAAGTAATTGTTCTATAAGAATTTAATTTGTTAGAAAATTCCCAGTTATATTATTCAATTACATTTTCTTAGAATATTAATTAACAGAACAGCCATAAGAATAAATTGAAATATCTAGTTTCTAGAAAAGTTGACTATAATGAGTATAAATGTAAGACAAACGTCATTTTTCTGGTTAAATAACTATAGTTAAATTTGAGTGGCTATATTCTTTACTTAGAAAAAATTACTCATGTTAGAAAGGATACATTTAATTATTGGGGTAATCTGCTTAACATAACTATGTAGAGAATGTGACAATTTCACTAAGCGTGTTGTTTCTGATTCTCATAAGAATTTTATCTCATTTACAGAAGCATTGCTGTACATTGTCCTCTATTTCAAAACTGGCTAATTATAGTATCTGAAACAATTTTAAGCTAATAAAAATTAGTCATTTTTGTTTATTATATTGAGTAAAGTGTCTGTTCATATCCTTTGCCCACTTTTTGATGTGGTTTTTTCTTGTAAATTTGTTTAAGTTCCTTGTAGATTCTGAATATTAGCCCTTTGTCAAACGGATAGATTGCAAAAATTTTCTCCCATTCTGTAGGTTGCCTATCACTGTGATGATAGTTTCTTTTGCTGTGCAGAAGCTCTTTAGTTTAATTAAATCCCATTTGTCTATTTTGGCTTTTGCTGCAATGCTTTTGGTGTTTTATTCATGAAGTTCTTGTCCGTGCCTATGTCCTGAATGGTATTGCCTAGGTTTTCTTCTACAGTTTTCATGGTTTTAGGTCTTATGTTTAAGTTTTTAATCCATCTTTACTTAATTTTTGTATGAGGTATAAGGAAGGGATCCAGTTTCAGCATTCTGCTTATGGCTGGCCGGTTTACCTAACACCATTTGTTAAATAGGGAATCCTTTCCCCATTGGTTGTTTTTGTCAAGTTTGTCAAAGATCAGATGCTTGTAGATGTGTGGCATTATTTAGGAGGCCTCTGTTCTGTTCCATTGGCCTATATATCGGTTTTGGTATCAGTACCATGCTGTTCTGGTTACTGTAGCCTCACGGTACACTTTGAAGTCAAGTAGTGTGATGTCTCCAGCTTTGTGCTTTTTGCTTAGGATTGTCTTGGGTATACAGGCTTTGTTTTGGTTCCATATGAAATTTAAAGTAGTTTTGCTTTTCTAATTCTGTGAAGAAAGTCGACAATAGTTTGATGGGGATGACACTGGATCTATAAATTACTTTGGGCACTATGGCCATTTTCACGATATTGATTCTTCCTATCTATGAGCATGGAATGTTTTTCCATTTGCTTGTGTCCTCTCTTATTTTCTTGAGCAGTGGTTTGTAGTTCTCCTTGAAGAGGTCCTTCACATCACTAGTTAGTTGTATTCTTAAGTATTTTATTCTCTTTGTAGCAATTGTGAATGGGAGTTCACTCACGATTAGGCTCTCTGTCTATTATTAGTGTGTTGGAATGCTTGCGATTTTTTTCACAATGATTTTGTATCCCAAGACTTTGCTGAAGTTGCTTATCAGCTTAAGGAGATTTTGGGCTGAGACTATGGGTTTTCTAAATATACAATTATGTAATTTGCAAATAGAGACAATTTAACTTTCTCTCATCCTATTTGAATATCTTTTATTTCTTTCCCTTGCCTGATTGCCCTGGCCAGAACATCCAATATTATGTTGAATGGGAGTGGTAAGAAAGGGCATCCTTGTCTTGTGTTGATTTTCACAGGAAATTCTTCCAGCTTTTGCTCATTCAGTAAAGGTCAGGAAACAACAGATGCTGGAGAGGATGTGGAGAAATAGTAACATTTTTACACTGTTGTTGAGAGTGTAAATTAATTCAACCATTGTGGAAGATAGTGTGTCAATTCCTCTAGGATCTAGAATCAGAAATGCCATTTGACCCAGCAATCATATTACTGGCTATATACCCAAAACCTTATAAATCATTCTACTATAAAGACACATGCACACTTATGATTACTGCAGCAATATTCACAATAACAAAGACTTGGAACAAACCCAATGACCATCAGTGATAGAATGGATAAAGAAAATGTGGCACATATACAACATGGAATAGTATGCAGCCATAAAAAAGGATGAGTTCATGTTTTTTCCAGGGACATTCATGAAGCAGGAAACCATCATTCTCAGCAAACTAACATAGGAACAGAAATCCAAACACCACATGTTCTCACTCATAAGTGGTAGTTGAACAAAAAGAACACGTGGACACAGGGAGGGGAACATCACACACTGGAGTCTGTTGGTGAGGGGGTTAGGGAAGGGATAGTATTAGGAGAAATACCTAATGTAGATGATGGGTTGATGAGTGCTGCAAACCACCATGGCATGTGTATACCTATGTAACAAACCTGCACCTTCTGCACATGTATCCCAGAACTTAAAGTATAATAAGAAGAAAATAAAAGAAATATAACACCATATTTTGGTGTATTTTATTTTTAATAAGTTAGAACATACTCATGTGTGTGTGTTTTTTTGGTGGGGGTGAATGCCCTTAAACAAGTTGAGGGTATTTCTTTCCACTCTGTTTGCTCAGAGATTTTATCATAAATAGATAATGATCTATTGAAATGATAATTTATTTTGTATTCTAATACTGGAAATTATACTCAGTGGTTTTCAAATGTTAAAGCAACTTTGCATTTTTAGGACAAAAACTGTTTCATAAAGTATTATTATTTTTTATATGCTGATATAGCATTTACTTGTTTGTTAGATTTTGCATCTTTGTTCATGAGAAATATTTGTTGGTTATTGTCTGAGCTCATAATCCTCTTGTCAGATTTTGATATCATTTTTTGAGATCTTTGCTTAGTATAAACAATTTTTAAGTGCCTGCAGTTAATGATGTGATGTGCCAATCTCATTGGCTACAAATATATGTTAATACTCAGAATCATAAAGTTAGAAAGTATCATAGTAAACAGTTCAGCTCTGGCTCGGGCAATCAGTCAACAGAAAGAAATAAAAGGTATTCAAATAAGAAGAGAGGAAGTAAATTGTCTCTGTTTCCAGATGACATGATTCTATACTTAAGAAACCCCATTGTGTCAGCCCCAAAATTCCTTTAGCTGATATCCAACTTCAGCAAAGTCTCAGGATACAAAACCGATGTGCAAAAATCACAAACATTTCTCTACACCAACAATAGACAAGCAGAGAGCCAAATCATGAGTGAACTCCCACTCACAACAGCTACAAAGAGAATAAAATACCTAGGAATACAACTTACAAGGGACGTGAAGGACCTCTTCAAGGAGAACTACACACCACTGCTCATGAAAATAAGAGAGGATACAAATAAATGAAAAACATTCCATCCTCGTGAATAGGAAGAATCAATATTGTGAAAATGGCCATACTGCCTAAAGCAACTTATAGATTCTATGCTATTCCCTTCAAGCTACCATTGACTTTCCTTGCAGAATTAAAAAATAAATAAATAAAACTACTTTAAATTTAAATTTCATATGGAATCAAAAAAGAGCCTGCATAACCAAGGCAATCCTAATCAAAAAACAAAAACAAAACAAAACAGCTGGCAGGATCATGCTACCTAACTTCAAACTATACTACAAGGCTACAGAAACCAAAACAGCATGGTACTGGTACCAAAACAGACATATAGACCAATGGAACAGAACAGAGACCTCAGAAATAACACCACACATCTGATCTTTGACAAACCTGAAAAAACCAAGCAATGGGGAAAGGATTCCCTATTTAATAAATGGTACTGAAGAAACTGGCTAGCCATATGCAGAAAACTTAAACTGGACCCCTTCCTTATATTAAAATTAACTCAAGATGGATTAAAGGCTTAAATGTAAAACTCAAAACCATAAAAACCTCAAGAGGAAACCTAGGCAATATCATTCAGGACATAGTATAAAGAGTTCATGACTAAAGACTCATGACTAAACACCAAAAAGACAAAGAGTTCATAGACAAAGGCCTCGTGACTAAACACCAAAAAGCAACTGCAACAAAAGCCAAAACTGACAAATGAGATCTAATTTAACTAAGGAGCTTCCTCACATCAAAAGAAACTATTATCGGAGTGAACAGGCAAACTACTGAATGGGAGAAAATTTTTTCAATCTATCCATATGACAAAGGTCAAATATCAAGAATCTACAAGGAATTTAAACAAATTTACGAGAAAACAACAACAACAACTCCAACAAAAAGTGGGCAAAGGATATGAACAGACATGTCTCAAAAGAAGACATTTATGTGACCAACAAACATGAGAAAAAGCTCATCATCACTGATCATTAGAGAAATGCAAATCAAAACCACAATGAGATACTATCTCACGCAAGTCAGAATTGTGATCATAAAAAAGTCTGGAAATTAGATAGATGATGGCAAACTGTGGAGAGATAGGAACACTTTGACACTGTTGGTGGGAGTGTAAATTAGTTCAACCATTGTGGAAGACATTGTGGCAATTCCTCAAGGATATAGAATCGGAAATACCATTTGACTCAGTAATCCCATTGTTGGGTATTTACTGAATGGATTATAAATCATTCTACTATAAAGACACATGCACACATGTATTTACGCAGAACTACTTACAGTAGCAAAGATTGGAAATGTCAGTAAATGATAGACTGGATAAAGAAAATGTGGCATATATATACCTTGGATTTCTATGCAGCCATAAAAAGAATGAGATCATGTCCTTTGCAGGGACATGGATGAAACTGGAAACCATTATCCCCAGCAAATTGACGCAAGAACAGAAAACCAAACACTGCATATTCTCTCTCATAAGTGGGAGCTGAACAATGAGAACTCATGGAAACAGGGAGGGGACTATCACACACCACAGCCTATCGGGTAGTGGCAGGTAAGGGAAGGGAGAGAATTGGGACAAATACCTAATGAATATGGGGCTTAAAACCTAGATGACAGGTTGATAGGTGCAGCAAACCACCATCGCACATGTATACCTATGTAACAAACCTGCACATTCTCCACATGTATCCTGGAACTTTAAAAATATATATAAGAAAAACAATACAGCTCAATTTTCTTTCTTTATGTTAACCAGGAATTATTTGTTAAGAATTTGACATGTTTCAAGCATATTTAAAACATCCTAGAATCTGGAACTCTTTGTTACAAAGACATTGAGAAAAGATGATTAAACACATATCCTTTGCTATCCTATTTCATTGTTTAATAACTTTTACTTTCCATTCAGTGAACATATTTGTGTAATTCTACTAACCAAAGTGCTACAAAATTATTCCATTGAGAGCATTTTAATTTAAGAAAAATTAGCATAACTTTCAATTGCTTGGTAGGAAAGGGTTTTTGGGCAAACAGGATTGAAATGTATATGGCAATCTTAAGTATGTTTTTTCTCACAAGTTTATAATAGGTTGTCCAGCATGCTCCAAAGACTCCCAAATGGTCCAGGTGCTCTGGATCACTAATTTATTCTCCTTATACTTGTGTGTTTCAATTCACTGAGTAACAGTTTTCTAAGTAGAGAAGTTAAGTCCAGCGTTATACATGAAGATGATGCCATTCATACTATTATTGACTTAAGAGATAAAACATTTTAAAATAATCTACTGTTAAAAATACATTCATTTGTGAGAATTTTTGGAAAAAAAATTATTTTGACACATTTGTTTTAAAAATATGAGCTTTACATAAACATTTTAAATAACTGTGCTGATGTATTCAAATAAGTTAAATTATCAGGGCCAAAGTAGGAATGATATATAGCTGCACATCTTGATCTCTCTACCAGGGCCATAGCAGGAAGGATACATAGCTGCACACTTCCGTCTATCTTATTAGATTTAAGAAAAGGGTGTTTCTTTATATTCAAAGTATGATATAATTTTTTGTGTGTATCATGGGACACCATTAGCACAAAGCATACTTACACATGAAAATAAAGGCAAAGAAAAGACATCAGGTATGCAACTAGGGGGTCACTTTGAGTCACAGTGAATTGGTAAAAGATCTATAATAATAAAATTAACTTTCTGGAACCCAAGTAGCCTCCGGATAGGCAATCTGTAGAACACATTTAATGATACAGTTGTTTTGACACAGAGTTCTGCATTTAATACAAATCTTGACTTTTAAAAACAACTGTATGTTTTTCAAAGTGTTTTTTTCTTGAACTAAAAATATGTAACTGAAATGTTTATGATCCCTTCACCACACTTCAGAGGGTTGCACCCTCTAATCTGCAGTAGTAATACAGTACATACATCAAGCCCCTTCTGCTCCTGAGCCTTGGGCCAGTGAGGGTATGGAGAAGTTAGCCCTACCTAAGACAAACAAATCCAAAGTCTCTGCAGAATCCTTCCTCCCCAACTGTAGGTATCTAAGAAAAGAGCCGGTTCAGCTGTGTCATCATATAACCTAACACTGAAGATGGAAGTATGTGTCATCAAGGGACACAAACACATATATTATTACCATCTCCTTGTTAATATAAAACATGGTGCATTGGGAACATTTTATAAGTCTAAAATAATCAGATGGACCTAAAGTGTCTCAAAATAGCAGGGGGAGAGGAGTGTTCCAGGTCCCAGAATTGACATTAAGAAAAGATTCTCATGGTCTAGTTTCCCAGAAATTTTCCACCATTTGGAATGATCAAACCATAAGTCTTTTAAGCTTTTTACATTAAATGCAAGTCGCCCTTTCAAAATAGAGAATCATTTTCAGGACTGGCATAGGAACTGCATTTTGAGGAAGGAAACACCCCCTCGATTGTAGTGGCTCCATTATAATGCAGTAAACGTAGCATTTGGTCCTTTACTGATCCACATGGAATGGGAGGAGTAGAAGTAAGTAGGTTATTATGCCAATTAAAGAGGCTGCATAATCTCCTGCATGGCTCCCTTGGTTACTCAAGGGAAGGTTTCTGACTTGATTAAAATCTTAAGATTCAGCTGCCTTCCTCTGAAGAGGGAATTTTACTAATTCTTCCTATTTATCCACATAATTGACTAGAGATGAGAGGTAAGCAAAGAAAAAAAGTAGTTTTCTCATATTAACTTTTTTACTTCTACCTTTTTCTTTGTATCCCTACAGCTTCCCAGGGTTTTTGTCATATATTCAATATAAAAGAAAAATAAAAATTCAAATAGTCACACTTCCACTGTAATTTCATTCTTTCTTAACCCCGAAGAGCCCAAGCCTCTGAAGGACAGTAAGCATTTGTGATGAACAAAAAGTCTGTTTACCTCCTGAGCACATTGAAGATAAAAGTAGACTGATTTTATCTTTGTTAACTCTATTCCCAATAAAGAAATAATAGGGAAAAATATCTGATATCAGAGTATATTAAAAACATAATATAATAATAAATATTTAATATATTATTTGATCCAACATTCATATTATTGAAAAATAAAGGGTGTAGTATACTGTAAGTTTCAACCAATGAGTTATTCACTTTCACAGAAATGTTGTAATCAGCAATGTGCAAGTTTCTGAGGATAGGTCATCGAGGCAAATGAACTGTTCAAGTAGAGGAACGAACATGATCTGCTACTGAACTGATGACTTTTCAAGACCTTTTAAGAATCTACGTTTGGCTGGGCATGGTAACTTATGCCTGTAGTCTCAGTACTTGGGGAGGCTGAAGCAGGTAGATCACTTGAGACCAGGAGTTTAAGACCAGCTTGAGCAACATGGAGAAACCTCATTTCTACAAAAATTACCTGGGCATGGTGGTACACACCTGTAGTCCCAGCTACTTGGGAAGCTGAGCTGGGAGGTTCATTTGAGCCCAGGAAGTTGTGGTTGCAATCTCAAGAGCCAAGATTGCACTACTGGTGTACCACTACACCCAGCCTGGACAGCAGAGTGAGACCTTGTCTCAAAAAAAAAAAAAAAAAAATCTATGTTCATTTGATTTCAACTTTTTATAATAACCTAAAATAAATTGCAGATTAAAGAGAAGAGCAAGAGTCAACTGTCACAGAACATGTATTTGAAAAAAGGCATTAAAATCAATTTCTATAATTTAATGACTGGATAAAAATCATAACCACTCTCATCTCTCATAATTCAGTGTGTTTTAAGTAGATATAACAGCTTAAGAAATTCAACAGAAAGAAGAGAAAAGTTGATGTATCCCTGGATTTCCATTAATTCCTGTGAGAAAAACTCTTACAAAACTGATATATAGTGGGTAGGTCTGATGTCTGGTAGGTGGAATCGCAGCCGTAAATGGAAATAAGGCAGATGCCAGAGACAGGGTATGGAACCTTGAACAGTAACTTGTACCTTTTCCTTCTCTTACATTTTCCCAGGAAGATCATTTCCAGCCCCATGGGTACAATGCAAAAACAAAATCAAAACAATCCAGGAGCCCTGGCTCGAAATCAATGTATCTGCAGTTAGAGAAAACAAGTTAACCTAAGACATAACTTAAGTCAGGCTGGAATGGGAAACAGAAAGCAAGAGGTGATGGCAAATAAGCAGCTCCCATCTCACCCCCACTTTTTAATTTCACTCTGTGAGGTAAATCATTATAACCTTAGAGAGTAAGCTTTGCATAAATAGCATTGCTCTGAAAGGTCATACTGAGAGATTCCTTGAGGGATAGAATTGCCAGATTATGTGAAACACAAGTTTTTTCAGCCCAGAATACTACAGTGGCATTTTTGAGGATATCTCTGCTTCTCCCCAATACACACGTAGATACGAACTCATTAGGAGGAAAAGAGGACAGGGGATTTCATCTGCCAACCTAAGTAAAAATTATTAAACAAGTAGCTGATTCTCCCACACAAGAGAAAATGAAATAGCAAGAAACGTGAACACCATAAAGGCAGACATCACAAATCAGAATAACCTAAAGAAAGAAAAAAAAACACACAAAAGAATTAATAAAATCACTAGAATAAAAAGTTAATCATCATACATGTTTTTAAAGAAATAAGAAAGGATGGTTGATTTAGAGAATAAGACCTCAAGTTATAAAGAAGAGCTAATTTGTATTTGCATATACTGAATTTTAAAAACTGAAATAACTAAAAATTAAGTAAATAGGTGAATCAAGTTATACAGTGAATATAGTAGTTGTAATAATCAGGTATATATTGTCATGGAGGTTTCCCATAATGAATAAAAAAATCTAAGAATTTTTATTAAGAAAACATAAAATATGTACATATTAATAGGATAAATGACAATCCTATGTAAGAGCCTCTACAAAAAAAGAGAAAAATAAATTGACAGTAGCATACATTTAAAAAAAATAACTGATGATAATGATATAAAACCTCATTGGGTTTACAATAAATTAATGTGCAAGATGTTACTGATGTCCATAGTAGTTGAAATATCCCTAATAATCAATTTTGAGATATTTCTGAGTATTTATCATGGTAACCTTGAACATTTTAGGTTTCTTAAGAACTGATGTTTAATTTCATGTACTCTGACTCCTACCTCAATCTTCGGCCAACTGTCTCCCTGCTTTTCTAACTCAGGGTTCTTCTTGAAGTTTAGTCAAGAAGTAAGGGAATAGAGAATAATTCACTGACAGTCTACCCTCATCCAATGGGAAGATGATTGTGAAGAAATGCTCAGCCTTCCCTCTGAAGAGTGCACAATTTTTCAAGGCAGTTCTCTGCTGATTCAAGGGCCCCTTGTTTATAGCACTGAGTTCAATAATGTACACCTTATTGGCCTTTCCTGCCTCCTTGCCTCAATATCCCTGGCATCTCACCAGTATTTCCTGGGATCACCTCCCAGAAAGACTATTTCCCCAATGCTTTTGATTGTGCATCTGATTTCTGGTGATATCAAATCAAGATACGTCTCTTCTTAAGATCTCAATCACAGCACACACAATACTACCTTTACTTTTTTTTTTTTATTTTTTACCCCTTAATTTTTGTCTTTTGTCTAATTTTCACCAGAAAAAAAAAAACTTTGTAATTTTTTCAAGAAATTCTGATTATCATTTAGTCTTCTCAAAATGCATGTACTTATTTTTCATCCCATATTTCCTAACTCAGTTAGTGACATTACCATTTACCCAGACAAAGCAATCCAATTTAGAGGTAACCACCTCTTGCTTTTCACACATGAAGTTCATTTACCCATTCACATGATGTTCCATCATTTCATTTTTATTAACATCTCATAAACCTTGATCTTTCCCTTCAGTAGATTTTTCCACTTGTCATGGGGCTGATTCCTGCCTATATATGTTTGTTTGTTTAATGTGGCCACACTGTGTCTTTAAAAAGATCAGAATTGGATTTCAGCTTTAATTCAGTACCGCATTTTCATTTTCAGTTTTGATTTCTTAAAATAACATGCTCCTCGTATAGCAACTGAGTCATTGGTATGCAGGTCTGTCATGTTCTTTTGTTTCTTAATGTGGTTACTGTGTTCATACTACAAAAAATGCCCTTTTTCATTCCTCTAGTTTATGAAATCCCAATTTTCTAGGGCCCAACTTTTACATTATGCCTTTGGTGACCCATTCTATTCAAGATTTGCTCTGGCCTTTTCCCTTCTGTGGTAATTTCTGGGTAATTTTCAATAACATATGCCAAATCATATTATTATTTTGTATCTGCCAATAGAAGATAAATTCCTCTCTTAATTATGTTTTCATTTCCAACACCAATTACTGTGCCTCACATCTAATAGGTACTTAATAAAGTTTATAATATAGAAAATGAGTATGTATCACAAGGTAGTTATATTTTTCCTATACTTGACTTTTAAAAAGATCAAAATAAAATTTAGTGTCCCAATGTAGCAACTTATTATATACATCAGATGCCAAACAATATTTTTATTCAGTAATTATAATTTCATTACAAGTTATTACATTATAGGTGATTTTATGAAGAGTAACAACCATTGAGAACATAAATTATAAGAAAGCAGTTTAAATCCTGCAAGGTTGACTGAAAGGATGGAAGGGCAGACCCAGGGTCAGGTTTAGCAAGCTTATTTCAACCTGCCAGTCTGGCTGCCTCACCAAATCTACTTCTTCTTATTGATTTGACTCTAATATTATAAAATACAGTAAAATGGTAGACAGAATTTGGTGTTTGTTCATCTATGACATTACTTAAAGAAGAAAAAACATTGCCTAAGAGAAAATTAAAAAAAAAAAACCTTAATGATAAGAAAGATAAACACCTCTTAAAAAACTAAACACAACTCAATTATGCATATGTATAATCTTAGCTTATGTGCTGATATGCTGGTGTGTGTATATATATTAATATATTATTATATATACTCTTATAAATATGTATATAGATTACCTTTTACCACAACATGAATTATCAATTGATATTGATTGTAAATTGTGAAGAATAGGAATAATTTATATGGCTACCATAGTTCCAGGAATTTTGCCTAATGTTATTCTCTTAAAAGAAATCACAAGTATTTTAAAGACATTTTTCTTAAAGTAATTGTTTTTCCAGTAGAACAAGTTAAATCAGTTATTGACTTCATTTCTGGCATTCATTAGCTATTCTTATGGGCTAACATTTTGCATGGCATGTCCACGAATGTATCTTTATATTATATTGTACATAATTTTGCTGTAGATGGAAAAAGGGTGAGTCAAAAATCCCTGGTCCTTTTCTTTCACTGAAAATGGGTCATACGGCCTTCTTTTTAATTTTATTATCAACTGTCATAAAATACTTTGTGAATTTCTTCCTAATGTATGCCATAATACACAACTTAGTATACAATATATCCAAGAGTCATGATGGTTATGGTTTTATATAATTCCATTGGAAAAAACAACAAATAAGTGAGCATTAAAAAATAGGCTTTTAATTATTTTCATACTCATTTTGGTGAAAATTAGTTCAACATTTTCTTTTAGATAGAAGATAGTAATTGTTATTACCTATGTTCGTTAAGCTAAAATGTCTGAGTATCAACTGGATTTAATCATATCCATTGAGTTTGGATTCTAATAAATTATATATTTTTCTAAAATAGATCTTCCACTCCATAATTTTTTTAAGTACTATAGTACAAAACTGTAAGATTTGCAGGAAGACTTTTTTAAACTGTTCTAACATTTTGAGTAAAAAATTCATTAGTAACCAAATACATTATCATATTATATTATTTTAAAATACTAATAATTTATAGAGATAATTTTTGCTCAGGTGTAATCAGTGAAGAAACCACTTTTTTTCATAAAAAATATTCTTAGTTAACAATATTACCTGTTAGGATGTACATAATAACATTTAGATTAGTTTTACATTAGTATAATATTTTGAAAAAAAAAGAATAAATCTAGATAATTTTCTCAGTTATATTGGTAGATACAGAACTATGATTACTGTCTAAAAATGTTTATAGTGTGGAATTTATGGAGGTAGAAGCTCTTGTAATAGGCTCTTAGATTATCTGCTGGTTTTCATGCCCTTTCTCTCCCTTATGTCCTTTCCTATGTCAGTAGATTTTTATTCTGAAAAGACTTTACCCTGCCATTCCCATACTCATAGACTTTTTACATCACAATATTTCATCTCATGGCCATTTTATTCTTGTGTCATTCTCGCCATTAGCCTACCACCATCATTGGCGACGTTTGTTGTTATTTTCAACATCGGAGTAACTTTATTCTTTATGATTCAAAAAAAAATTTTTAATTTGTAACTTTTCTTGAAGTCTTTCTAGCCCTATTAATGCAAAACAAATGCAGATGTCTCTTTCTCTTTCTATAGTACTTTTTATAAACTGTACATATATATCAAATAAATTGTTAATAATTATTTATTGTTTAGGTGTTCATTTGATTTTATGCAAAATAATAAATGCAAATTTGATTATCATTTGTATTAACATTTAGTATATTGCCTCTACAAAGTAAGTGCTTACTAAATGTTGTATTAAGGATCTGAATTAAATACAACATTAACAGGATTAAATATTTAATCACTGTAACTTTCACTACAAATACAAATTGACTTCTTTCTCCCCTTCTTGCCCACAACAAAATTAATGTGGCTTTGAACTGTGAATCAAATTTTCTTTTTCAATACCAGCTATATTTCAAATTATTTTATCAATTTTAGATACTTATATTAAACTTTATTAGGTAGAATTTAAATTTTTGCTAGGGAAATTGTTATAGCTCATTCCCTAAGTATAAAACAACTTTATACTGCTTATAAAACTTAACGAAGATAAAATACATTTATAATTCTATAGAATTTAAATGTAGACCTATGCATTAATCATGATTTAAACATTCATAAAGAAGACATAGTTTTACATTATCTCTCAGTGAGGAAAAACTCATATTGAATAAAGATTTAGAATCAGAGAGCTCCAAGTACTGTCCTCTGAGTTTCTATCTCATTCTAGAAACACATTTTATTAAAAAGTCAAGCTGCTATCTGAATGGTTGTTTTCCATTAGTTTAATGCTTTGAGCATAAGATTATTAGAAGTATCTGTACTTCTCTGGTAATATCTTTTATTAAATGGGTATTAGAATTAAGGAAATTAATTGTTTTCCAACTAGAGTACTACTGAGCATAAACTATGAATAATACACTCAATATTTAATACTTTTTCCATAAAATATCTAAAATATCAATGTGGTTATCATTGGAAAATATATTAGTAGAGTATAAATATGTAAATTTTCAAGATGCACAGCTTGAAAATGTACATAAATTAAGTTAGAAAAGATAACACTGTGCCTATCTCAAACAGAAAATATGTTTCAAAGCGAAATCTTCTTGTTAAGTGTTTCTATAAAAGGAAGTAAAGAAAATTAGAAAAGATTTTAAAAGGTCAAATGTGTTTTATAAAGTCTAAAAATGCATTTACAAATATAATGTGAGTAAATGTGCTATATATTCATGATCAGTAAGATGATGGATCATAAAATTCTGATTTATTTACATGTATAAGTATAATAATACACATGTTTAGTCAACACAGTATTTGTACATTGAATATAATAATTTGACTGTTATACTTAGGTTAGATATGAGTTAGGACATTTCCTTTGTAAATTTAAGTTACAGATAAAGATGTTTGCTTAAGACCAACACACACACACACACACACACACACACACACACTACATCCCAGATACATTTTTAAAACAAACATTTAGATAGTTGTGCCAGGGCCACCACCTGTGGGGATCTGTCCTGCAGACCCTAGCTCAGCGACAGATGAGTCAAGTATACCAACACACAGATGTTATGCTTTGCCAGTTCAACTGAGGGTCCATGCAGCTTCTTACTGACTCCCTGGAGAGTGCTATAAACAGTTGTAACTGCTGGCCTCCACCAACCAGAGAGACTTGCATTTATTTAGTAAAGTTTAACTGAAAAAGGCTTGAGTCAACACCACTAGGGTGAAGATTAAAGCACAGGTTCCCATGCCCAAAGCAAACACCATTATTGGAGAGCCATCCAGCTCAAAGGGTAGTTTTAAGACCACATGAGTAAACAAGTTAGATAAACTACCCCACATACCTTAGCTATTTGCTTTACTTTTTAACTAAATGTAAAAGGGATTTAGGCTGCCTTCAGCTGAAACTTCTACTGAAACTGTGAAAAAAGTCCTTAAACCTTCCAAACGGGTTTCTCTACTATTTTCCCCTTAATATTTTGGCCACCATCCTGAGTGAATTGCTACATAGTAGGAATAAAAGAGACCCTTTGTTTTCTTTCTAAATTTACTTATAATTAACTCAATTTTCTGTGTTATTTTGCAAATCAATATGGAGCCTGATTCAAAGTCTCTGTTTTTTTGGGGAAAGTAAATGATTTAAAAAGCTGTTTGAGAAGACCTAAATAATATTAAAATTAAGCAAATATATTTTTATTTCTCAGCTCTCAGCTTTCAGGATCACCTTCCCAGGAGAACTGATGCAGTCTAATCTCCATGACGAAAAGGCAGAACCTAAACTCTCAATTAATGCATCACTGCTTTTCTCCTCAATTATCATAAAATGCAATTAAATACATTTTTACATATCAATTATTAGAAGTCACTTATCAAGTATTATTTTTATATAAAATTACCTAAAATAATAAATGATACCATAACCTGAAATTATATAATTAGGAGTTAATTGGAGTACTGAATTAAATCATGTTCTGCTAACTTTACAGTTAAACTTCTTCCAAAAGGGAAAAAAAAAAAAAAAATTCATATCCATTAAAGTAAACAGTTGATAGTAAAGTCGACACTTTTAGTAAAGCAATACTTAAGATCTATATAAATGTGTTCTTCCTGAAGTGAGGTATAACATTGACGAATTTTGGTATATTTGTACATGTCTTCAAGGGATAGAATCTTTAACTTAGATGAAAGCTGTTCTCAACTTTAACAATTAAATTCATACACATTTTTTACTGTAGCAAATTTTTTCCAGATAATCATAACTACTTACAAGGACCTGCTACACTACATAAAAGACAGAGTTTTCAAAGGCATGGTTCACTCTCACCATTGTTAATCAATTCAGATGGAGAACAATTCTTTTGTTTGTTACAAGTGAATTAAAGAATAACATATTTACCAAAGCTGATAGTTATTTATCAAGGGAAACTGCATTTCCCTGGTAACTGAGACAACTTGTAGTAATTAAAAGATAAATTGGTATATATATTGAATTGTAAATAAATCTATACCTCATTTAGTATTTAATTACAACTTGCTAAAATCAACCCAACTGCTCCATGTACTTCCAGATTTACATAACATTATATAATAAATCACGTTTTTTTTTCTATTAATTCATGCTCATTTTATTTTTTGCTTTGTTTAACCAAACAAATGGAAATATCTATTTTTGCTGATTATAAAAGTAATAAGTACTCATTATAATAAAGCAACATGCAAGTGAATATCAAGTAAAGGTCCTCTATAATATTTTTTTTTTTTTTGCATTTTAGGTTTTGGGATACATGTGAAGAACATGCAAAATTGTTGCATAGGTACACACATGGCAGTGTGATTTGCTGCCTTCCTCCCCATCACCTATATCTGGCATTTCTCCCCATGCTATCTATCCCCAACTCCCCACCCCCCGCTGTCCTTCCCCTATTTCCCCCCGACAGACCCCAGTGTGTGATGCTCCCCTCCCTGTGTCCATGTGTTCTCATTGTTCAACATCTGCCTATGAGTGAGAACATGTGGTGTTTGATTTTCTGTTCTTGTGTAAGTTTGCTGAGAATGATAGTTTCCAGGTTCACTCATGTCCCTACAAAGGACACGAACACATCGTTTTTGATGGCTGCATAATATTCCATGTTGTAAATGTATCACATTTTCCCTGTCCAGTCTATCATCGATGGGCATTTGGGTTGGTTCCAGGTCTTTGCTATTGTAAACTGTGCTGCAACAAACATTCGTATGCGTGTGTCCTTATAGTAGAATGATTTATAATCCTTTTGATATGTATCCAGTAATGGATTGCTGGGTCAAATGGAATTTCTATTTCCAGGTCCTTGAGGAATCGCCACACTGTCTTCCATAATGGTTGAACTAATTTACACTCCCACCAACAGTGTAAAAGTGTTCCTATTTCTCCACATCCTCTCCGGCATCTGTTGTTTCCAGATTTTTTAATGATGGCCATTCTAACTGGCGTGAGATGTTATCTCAATGTAATTTTGATTTGCATTTCTCTAATGACCAGGGATGATGAGCATTTTTTCATATGTTTGTTGGCCTCATGTATGTCTTCTTTTGTAAAGTGTCTGTTCATATCGTTTGCCCACTTTTGAATGAGCTTGTTTGTTTTTTTCTTGTAAATCTACAAAGAGAATAAAATACCTAGGAATACAACTAACAAGGAACTTAAAGAACCTCTTCAAGGAGAACTACAAACCAGTGCTCAATGAAATAAGAGGGGACACAGACAGATGGAGAAACATTCCATGTTCATGGTGAGAAAGAATCAATATCGTGAAAATGGCCATACTGCCCAAAGTAATTTACAGATTCAACACTATCCCCATCAAGCTACCAATGACCTTGTTCACAGAACCGGAAGAAAACCACCTTAAACTTCCTATGGAACCAAAAGAGAGCCCACATAGCCAAGTCAATTCTAAGCAAAAAGAACAAAGCGGGAGGTTTCACACTACCGGACTTCAAACTATACTACAAGTCTACAGTAATCAAAACAGCATGGTACTGGTACCAAAATAGAGATATAGACCAATGGAACAGAACAGAGGCCTCCGAGGCAACACAACACATATACAACCATCTGATCTTTGACAAATCTGACAAAAACAAGCAATGGGGAAAAGATTCCCTGTTTAATAAATGGTGTTGGGAAACTGGGTAGCCATGTGCAGAAAGCAGAAACTGGACCCCTTCCTGACACCTTACACTAAAATTAACTCCAGATGGATTAAAGACTTAAACATAAGACCTAACACCATAAAAACCCTAGAAGAAAATCTAGGCAAAACCATTCAGGACATAGGTGTAGGCAAGGTCTTCATGACCAAAACACCAAAAGCATTGGCAACAAAAGCCGAAATAGACAAATGGGATCTAATCAAACTCCACAGCTTCTGCACAGCAAAAGAAACAGTCATTAGAGTGAATCGGCAACCAACAGAATGGGAAAAAAATTTTGCAGTCTACCCATCTGACCAAGGGCTGATATCCAGAATCTACAAAGAGATAAATAACATTTTAACATTTATTAGCTTTTAAGTTTTGATGATATTATTTTCACACTGAATAATTATTCTGTACAATCCTGGCTTAGTTTCTAGTAAAAATAACTTACAGATTCAATTTTCCATTATACTAGACAATGCTATATTGGAAAATATGGTGGTATTAACTGCAAATTCTGGTAGTATCAACTGCAAATTTCAAATACTTTATCATATTTAAGTAGATGGGACTTTCTGTCTGACAAAATGCAGAGTTTCTCCCTGGAGTTCTGTCACCCTTGAAGGAATAGTCAAGGTGATATCCTTGGCTACTCAAGGGATAAACAATATGGCCATTGTTATAATAGAAAATCTTATTTAGGAGTAACCATGTTAAAGATTTTTTTTCTATTTTCCAGTGACTAGGCTCACTATGAAAAAAGGAAGCACCAGCCTAAATCACAGACAGTTGAGTGAGAACACAGGATGGGTATAAAGAAACTGTAAAGAGCCAAAAGAAACAAATGAAAAAGCAAGAAAAATTGAGTTTCATGTTTAATACTGCAAATGAACGTTATCTAGCATGTGGCAAGTGTGACACATATTACCTATGATTGCATAGATAGAATGATGTACCTCACTATTTATATCTGTGACTCACTTTATCCTGCAATGTTGATACTCTAAGGATTATTTTCAGGAACAGTGCTTTATACTATGAACATTCTCTGTCATGTTCTGAAAATTCCAAACATTGCTATTTTGAAATAATACTATCAGTAATAAACAATTAGGAAAAAAAAAGTGTTAAAAATCTTTGATAAGAAAATGTGACAAATATCTCCTTTTTTCTTCTCATGTAAGAATTTTCAAGGTTTTTATACTTTATTTTGAAGACAGATATACTTGAAATATGCAACTGAAGAAATCTGAAAATCAAATTTTTCCATTAGGAAATAATTAATTTTCTAATTTATATATAACTTCTTTCCTGGTAACTGTAAACTTCTGTTAAAAATTTTATTCATCAGAAGCTAAACCAGATAAACATAGTAACATAAATATACAAATTCAGAGAATAGTTTTAAAGATGAAAATTAAATTTGATCTCAGGAAGTATAAAATAAGTATTAAGCTGTTTTAATTCATAAATTAAAAGCAAATTAATTTATTCTAATATTTATTTCTCCAGAATAATATAAATGTAATTAAAAGATTAATCTGCTCAATAATTGATGTTATGTAAGAGGATATATTTCTCCTGAGCAGACAATATACACTGAACACTTATTCATTGTCAGATGCTGTATTATGATTTTTTTATGCTTACCGAGTTCTTGTAAGTACTCTTTAAGATAGGTAATGTTTTATTCAACATTGATGATTGAAGACATATTAAGTAATTAGTCCAAGTTGCCCAGTAGTAAGAAAGTGGTGGAGTCAGCATGTGACCCCAGGCAATACTGCTCAGACTTCCTGCCCAGTAAACACTGAACTAGATATTTTGGTAAACGAAATATCTCTGTGGTAACAAGAAGAGTATAATCTTTTGAAGACAATTCCAATGGTGAACACTTACAGAAGTTCTTAAAATTGTTCCTTACACAAGATGAAAATTCCTGTTTGTAGACATAAAATATAATTTAAACTATTTTGCTCTCCTGACTTTATATTGCATTGTAATTAAAATCCTGCTAAATTTTCTATAGTAGCCTGGCACACTTAGCTAACTGCCTTTGTGAACAAATTCTGAAAAACCACATGACTTTGTATGCCTCATTTATTTAAAAAAAGACATTTATTGAAATAATGGGAATCAGACATTAGACATAAATGAAAAATTAGGCATTTTTAATATTTTTTCTTTTGCTTTAAATATTAATTCCTCCTAGAATAACATTCATCATGACCAGGCCTGCCTTACAAGAGCTCCTGAAAGAAACGCTAAACATGGAAAGGAACAACCGGTACCAGCCACTCCAAAAACATACCAAATAGTAAAGACCATCTACACAGTGAAGAAACTGCTTCAACTAAGGGGCAAAACAACTAGCTAGCATCAAAATGGCAGGATCAAACTCACACATAACAATATTAACCTTAAATGTAAATGGGCTAAATGCCCCAATCAAAAGACCAGACTGGCAAATTGGATAAAAAGTCAAGACCCATCAGTGAGCTGTATTCAGGAAACCCATCTCATGTGCAAGGACACGCATAGGCTAAAAATAAAAGGAGAGAGAAAGATTTACCAAGCAAAAAAAAAAAAAAAAGCAGTAGTTGGAATCCTAGTCTCTGATGTAGTTGACTTTAAACCAACAAAATCAAAAGAGACTAAGAAGGGTATTATATAATGGTAAAAGGATCAATGCAACAAGAAGAGCTAACAATTCTAAATATATACGTACCCAATAGAGGAGCACCCAGATACATAAAGCAAGTTCTTAATGACTTACAAAGACTTAGACTCCCACACAATAATAGTGGGAGACTTTAACACTCCACAGCCAATATTAGACAGATCAACAAGACAGAAAATTAACAAGGATATCCAGGACTTGAACTCAGATCTGGACCAAGCAGACCTAATAGACAGCTACAGAACTCTCCACCCCAAACCCACAGATTATACATTCTTCTCCTCACTTCGTCACACCTACTCTAAAATTGATGACATAATTGGAAGTAAATCACTCTTCAGCAAATGCAAAAGAACAGAAATCATAAAAAACAGTCTCTCAGACCACAGTGCAATCAAATTAGAATTCAGGATTAAGAAATGAACTCAGAACCCCACAACTTCATGGAAACTGAACAACTGGTTGCTGAATGTCAACTGGATAAACAATGAAATGAAGGCAGAAATAAAGATGTTCTTTGAAAGCAATAAGAACAAAGATACAACATACCAGAATTTCTGGGACATATTTAAGCAATGTCTAGAGGGAAATTTATAGTAATAAATGCCCAGTGAGAAGTGAGGAGACATCTAAACATAAGACTTAAACATAAGAACTAAAACCATAAAAACCCTAGAGGAAAACCTAGGCAAAACCATTCAGGACATAGGCATAGGCAAGGACTTCATGACTAAAACAACAAAAGCATTGGCAACAAGCCAAAATAGACAATTGGGATCTAATTAAACTTAAGAGTTTCTGTACAGCAAAAGAAACAATCATTAGAGTAAACCAGCAACCAACAGAATGGGAAAAAATTTTCACAATCTACCTATCTGACAAAGGGCTAATATTCATAATCTACAAAGAACTAAAACAGATTTACAAGAAAAAAACAAACAAACCCATTCAAAAGTGTGTGAAGGATATGAACAGACACTCTTCAAATGAAGACATATATAAGGCCAACAAACATATAAAAAATGCTCATCATCACTGGTCATTAGAGAAATGAAAATCAAAACCACATTGAGTTATCATCTCATGCCAGTTAGAATGGCCATCATTAAAAAATCTGGAAACAACAGATGCTAGAGAGGATGTGGAGAAATAGGAACACTTTTACACTGTTGGTGGGAGTGTAAATTAGTTCAACCATTGTGGAAGACAGTGTGGCGATTCTTCAAGGACCTAGAAATAGAAATTCCATTTCATCCAGCAATCCCACTACTGAGTATATACCCAAAAGATGATAAATCGTTCTGTTATGAAGACACATGCACTCTTATGTTCATTGTGGCACTATTTATAATAGCAAAGACCTGGAACCAAGCCAAATGTCCATCAATGATAGACTGGACAAGGAAAATGTAGCACATATACACCATGGAATACTACACAGCCATAAAAAAGCGATGAGTTCATGTTCTTTGTAGGAACACGAATGAATCTGGAAGCCATCATTCTCAGCAAACTGACATAAGAACAGAAAATCAAACACTGCATGTTCTCGCTCGTAGGCGGGTGTGGAACAATGAGAACAAATGGACACAGAGAGGGGAGCATCACACACTGGGATCTATTGAAGGGGGGACTAGGGAAGGGATAGCAGGGGTGGGGAGTTTGGGGAGGGATAACATGGGGAGGAATGCCAGATATAGGTGATGGGGGGTATGGAGGCAGCAAACCACATTGCCATGTACATACATATGCAACAATCCTGCATGATCAGCACATGTACCCCAGAACCTAAAGCACAATTTAAAAAAATTAACTCAAAACATCAAATCTATTATGTGCCTGGACTTGTTCTAAGTAATTTGAATATAAATTGTTTTTAGTCCTGGCAGAAGATAGACTGATGATAAGAACAATGAGACTGAGAGACAAAGTAGTTTTGTCAAACTGAGAATTCGACCAAAAAAGTTACAGCTAGAATGCAAACTCAGTTATATCTAATTTCAAACATCAAGCTTTCCTCACCACTCTATGCTGTCTACTCAAAATCAGACTTTGTGATGCCAGAATATGCTAATTAAAATCAGATATGTATGATAATTACAAGAAAATTCACAGCAGTAATCCAAAAATTGAACTTCTCCATTTATTTCAAAAGTAAAATGACATTCTGAAATTCAAATGAGTTTTAATTGACAGTGATGATACTCTAAATGTCATATGACATTTCAGAGAAGAAGAAGAAAAAAGGAGAAGGGGATATACAAACAAAAAATATGATTTTACTACTTTCAAATAATAATAATCATTTTATTTTCATAATCAAATATGATTATATGGTTTTACATTCAGATATTAGATAAGTTTATATATGAAAATATATTAGAAAATATAAAATATCTTATAATTTTTTTCCCACCAGAGTGAATTTTTTCAGATTTATTAATATTGCCATAACCAACTTGGCTGTAATTCTGGAAAGTAAAAACAAAAGAAAAAGTATTTTATCATATGATTATATTATTAAATAACACATACTATTAGAATAAAGAACACTTATTGTAATTTTAATTTATTTATTTTTGTAGATTTTCCTCTTTATCTAATTTCAGTTAGATGAGCAACCTCTCCCTTCCTGTTTTTATTATTTCATTTTTTATTTTATTTGTAAAACAATTCCTTTTTTTTTTTTTTTTTTTTTTTGAGACAGAGTCTCACTCCGTCACCAGGCGCCAGGCTAGAGTACAGTGGCACAATCTCAGCTCACTGCAACATCCGCCTCCCGGGTTCAAGCAATTCTCCTGCCTCAGCCTCTCGAGTAGCTGGGACTACAGGCACGTGCCACCACGCCCAGCTAATTTTTGTATTTTTAGTAGAGACGGGGTTTCACCATGTTGGCCAGGATGGTCTCGATCTCTTGACCTCGTGATCCACCCGCCTCGGCCCCTGAAAGTGCTGGGATTACAGGCTTGAGCCACCGCGCCCGGCGAAAACAATTCCTTTTTTATTTCACTTTGTAAAAAAATTATTTTTTGCTTTGGGGCAATTTCTGATTCAAGTCCCAAAGTACAAGTTACTGAGTTGACATTAGCCTTTCATTTTTAGTAAATGTCCTCACCTCTTCAGGAGATTTAATTAGATAAGTCAGAGATTGCAAAATTAGTTGAAAGTGCCTTTGAAGGTCAACAAGGTCCTTAGGAAGAATTTCCTGGTGCTGATGCTGAGGAGGCAATGGAGGGTTCTACTGCTGAAAGTGAGAAGGACTCATATGACTTTCTAGCTGGACCCCACTAAGCTTCAAGTGCTAATGGAGCAGGCTGATTGCTATGGTTTGGATGTTTGTTCTTTCCAATCTTCATTTTGAAATTTGTTCTGTAATATGGCAACATTAGCAGATAGGGTACGATGGCAGGTGTTTGAGTCATGGGGACATATCCCTCATTAATAGAGTAATGCCCCCCCTAGGGGTGAGTGGTTCTTATTCTTTTAGTTCCTGCAAGAGCTGAGTGTTGAAAAAAAAAAAAGGCTTGACACCACCCCGACCCACCTCTATTTTTCTTGCCAGATGATCTCTTTGCATAGGACAGCTCCCCGTCTGCTTTTTCTTCTGAGTTGATGTACCCGTAGCCCTCAACAGATGTAGATGCCTAACCTTGAATTTTCCAGGCACCAAAAAATAAACATTTTTCCTTTGTAAATGACCTAGTCTCAATTATTCTGTCATAGCGACACTAAAGGAACTAACGCAGTGATGATGCATGTCAAAAGCCAGATCTCAATACCCAAATCTCCTGCATTGCCAGAGTAGTAATAAAGAAGAAGAGATGCTGAGCCCAAGAGAAGTATATGATCTGGTACCAAAGGAGTCTCACAGGTAAGGAGTGTAGACAGATAATCTATGACAAGAAGAATATCCTCTAGATTTTACCACTATTTGTGAGTCAACAACATTAGCACATCTTGACAAATGCTGTCCAGTGATGTGGAGATTAGTGTCATATTTGGAGATAATTGAAGTATAAGAATAAGTTATATACATCTACATTTGTGGTCTGAGACTCATAGTTCTGCAATAGTCTAAACATGCTAGAAAAAATATAGAGAGAATTGCTGATATTCCAGCTAAACCTTACTATTACTTTGTAATTATCTTTATTTGGACTTTAATATGTCATTAAAAATAAGTTATATCTAAGAATGGTTAGAAGTTGAGACATAAACTCTTGTGCGACATATATTATTTGAAGCCTCCTCTACTGCAAGTAAAAAGAACAGTTTGGAGTTAACAGATTATAGCTCAAATATTAAAATGTAGGCTCATACATACATGAGTGACCTAAAAGATGCCAAAGATAATTTAAATACATACAATATGTTTCAATCTTTAAACTTTGAGAAATTTAACCTTTTAGCTCATTTTAAAACTACTAAAAATCAAGCGAGTTCATCTATGGAGTTTTTTTTTTTTGCCGCTATGCAAAGCCATAATCCATTCAGAAAAGTTTAATTAAAATTATTTTAAGATATGAAAAACAAACATAGGCAATAAAATGTTCAGATATTTTTACTGAATTAGTATTAAGAAAAAACTATAATGGAAAGTAGGATCATTTTCATACATGTAATATAAACATGTGATAAATTTTCTGAGCATCCTGACCTTATGCTTTTACAGCAAATATGAATAGAATAGTCTCAGACTTCACAATTTCAGTGCTTAAAAAAAAGTTAAAACTAAAAACTCAGTGTTGTCACTAGGTTTAAATACTTTTATTTCATTTTGATACTAAAACTGTCTCACGCAGAACAAGAAGATATGAGAAACCCATTCTGAATAGATTAATTTCCAATGGTTATTGAAAGTTATTTTTGAATACACAAGAAATAATAAAATACTTAATTAGAAATTGTGATACTCAAAGTCATTTTCAAAAAGTCTTTAACAAAAGGCAAGAGAAGGTTTAAAAGTGTATATGCAAGTTACTCTGACCTACTTGCTCTAAAACGTTTCATAATTTGTCACATAACCTTTGAAGATTTGTCCAAGGGTAATTTCATTCATTCATTGTAAGACAATGAAAAGCAAAAGTCCTGTGCACACTCATTTTTAGAAATTCAACAGTGAACAACACCAAACACTTGCCTTGGGAGTTTACAATTTGGTGTAACTTTAAGGAGAGTTTTGCTATCCTAAGACAAATGCAATGTACAAGACTCCACAGAGGCTGTGGAAACAGATAAGAGAAACAGTATTCCCATGTCTAGAAATATTGGCTTATCAGGGAATATTCTCCAGAAGAAATGTCATCTAATGAAAACATGAAATAAAGTATAACTATCTAGGTTGTTGTGCCAAGGCATGCAAGCCTAAAGGTACAGATAGAGAAAACATGTGCAAAAGGTACAGAATTAAGAAAAGATAGGACAAACTTCAGGAATTTCAAATAATTCTTCACCCTTTATTGTCTATCTTATGCAATGAGGTTTCTATATCGGATGTGGAGAAAGACAAGCAATGTTGCTTTAGAACCAGAAAATACTGATTTCAGCTCTAAAAACTGACATTTTTTAAGTGATCTTAGGCAAACTGCTTAATTTCTTATATGTATTTTCCTAATGCAAAAATACAAATAAAAATTAATATCGTTGCTGAAATGGTAATATAACAGCTAAGAAATATCTTTGCTATATGACATACTAAATAAGTATCAGCTTATCTTCCAGTATACCAACCCAATGAAACAACTTTAAGAAAAATTATAGTACCAATCAGAAACCTTTGGTTTCTTACTTTCAACTCTCAATCAATTCCATCTCTAAAATATAAGTAACTAATTGATCATCTGCCTTCTTCTGTCTCTTTCCTCCACTCAAGTCTTTAAACAACAGTGATAGTATTAAATGTAAATGTTGTTAGTACCCTGTAAGTGTTCTTCAATGGCTTTTGCTTTTACTTGATGGATGTTTTAATATGACCTGCAAGACCTTACTGATCCAGCTCTGTTATGTTCTATAGCCTCACCTCATTCTTCTTCGTTCCACCTATTGTTCTTCAGTATCACTGGTCTTTACATGTTTCAAATATACACAGCTTTTGTGACCTACAAGCTTACTTTATATGGTATACATTATTTTATATGATATACATTATTTTATATTTGTTAAGGTATAATTTATTGCTGAGAATATGATCTATTTTGATGAATGTTTGATGTGAGCTTGAGAGCTATGTGTATTTTGCTGTTGTTGGATGAAGTGTTTTATTTAATTGTACTGAATATCCAGTTGACTGGCAATTTTGTTCAACTATTTATTTACTGATTTTTCTCCCTGTGGTATCTGTCAATTATCTATAGAGGGTTCTGGGGGTCTTCAACTTTACTGGTACATTTGTTTGCTTCTTCTTGCATTTTAATACATTTTTGCCAAAATACTTTAACACTATCATTAGGCACATACTCATTAAAGACTGTTTTCTCTCCTTAGAGAATTGACTCCATTATCATTACGTAATGACCTACTTTATTCTTGATCATTTTTATGCTCTGAAGTCTATTTTGTCTGAAATTAATAGTTATTTCAGCTTTTTTCTTAGCATGATATGTCTATATCTTACTGATTTTAATATATCTGTATTTTAATATTAAAATAGGCTTCTCGTGGAAAACATATAGTTGGGTCTTGGTGTTTTATCTACTTTGAATGTCTCCATCTTCCATAGGTATACTTAGACTACTGATGTTAAAGAAGTAATTCACATATTTAGATTAATAACTACTACATTTATTATTTTCATCTCTTTGTTGTCCTAGGTTGTTGTTGTTGTTATATATATATTTTTTTTTTGAAACAGAATATCATTTGGTCACACAGGCTGGAGTGCAGTGGCACAATATTGGTTCACTGTAGCCTCTGTCTCCTGGGTTCTAATCATTCTCATGTCTCAGCCATGTTGTTTGATGTAATATCCTACTCTTTTGTTGCCTTCTTTTGTTTAAATTAAGTATTTTGTATGATCCTTTTTAACATTTTTAGGAATTGACCTTATGCTGCTTGTTTTATACACTCACACACACACACACACACACACACACACACACACATATATATATGTGTGTATATATATATATATATATATATATATATATATATAATGACTAATCCAAGTCAGCCTTTAAATAACACTATAATATGTCATGGGTAGAGCCAGTACCTAATAATAGAGTATTCTTGATTTCCCTTTTTCAATTCCTATAACATTGCTATGATTTATTTCACTTATTCATGAGTTTTAATCACTGACTACATTGTTGCTATTATTATTTTGAACCACATTTTTCCTATATAAATTAAGAATGGAAAAAATAAAATATTTTACTTTTATTTATTCCCTCTTTTTTACTCTTCTTTTCATTAGGCATATCTGAGATTTTTTTAAATCTCATCTTCTCACTTTCTGAATAACTTCTTTTAACATGTCTGGCAAGACGAGTCTGCTGGCAATAAATTCCTTCAATTTTTGTTTGTTTTAGTATTTTCCCTACATTTTTGAAAGGCGATTTCTCTGTATAGAGAAATCTAGACTAATTTGTTTTCTTTCAAAACTCTATGTGTTTCATTCTACCATCTTCTTGCTTACATGGTTCCTAAAAAAAAAATCTGATGTCATTCTTACCATTGCTTCTCTACAGGTATGGGGTTTTCACTGATTTAATATTTTCCCCTCTCATTTCTTTCAAGATTTTCTCTTTGATTTTCTGCAGTTTAAGTGTAATACGCTTAGTCATAAACTTTTTGATTTTTATTCTACCTTTTGTCTGCTGCTTCATGTTTTATTTTTACTTTTGATTTTTATTCTATTTTTGTCTGCTGTTTTGTGTCTATCATTAATGCTGGAAAATTTTCAGATATTGGTGTTCCAAATATTCTCTTTCTTTCTCTCTTCTCCTTCTATATTCCCATTCCAACAATTCGTCAATGAGTTTTCACTTATTTTACCCTGATACTGGTTCCAGAGTGGTTTCTGCTCTTGGGCTCTTGCTCCAGAAAGTTGATATTCACTGTCTCCTCCCGTTGATCTCTCAAATTTTAAGATACCAGTTAATCTATCAGAATTATCTGGTTGATCTAAGAAGAGTTGTTAATTTTCAGCTTGTTCAGATTTTTTCTTACTGCAAAAGATGGGAGTGATGACTTAGGAGTTTCCTCCATGCCAGACTGGAAACTTGGAGTCTACAATTGTTTTTTCAACTATGTGTTGTTTTTTGATATGGTTTGGTTCTTTATCTCCACCCAAATTATATCTCAAATTGCAATCCCCACATGTAGAGGGAGGGAAGTGATAGGATCATGTAGTCAATTTCACCCATGCTGTTCTTGTGATAGTGAATGAGTTGCCACAAGATCTGATGGTTTTATAACTGTTTGACAGTTCCTCCTATACATTTACTTCTCTTCCTGATGCCTTGTGAAGAAGGTGCCTGCTTCCCCTCCACCTTCCGTGGTGTAAGTTTCCTGAGGCCTCCTTCCGATTGTAAGTTTCCTGAGGCCTCCTCAGCCATAGGGAACTGTGAGTTAATTAGACCTCTTTACTTTATAAATTACCTAGTCTTGGGTATTTCTTAATAGTGGTGTAAAACAGACTAATACCTTTTGTTAAGTTTTTATATATTATTTATTAGACTCTAAGCATAATAAAATAAATGAGTAGATCTACCTTGTTCTGTGTATTCTCCCCAGTGCACAGGAAAAGCTCAACATGCTTTTGTTAATGAATGAATCAATGATACTTTAATTATGGAAGATTTTCAATTCATGTTCATTATATATATCTTTGCATTTGATGGAAGAGATTCAATGTCAATATTATGTTACTATCAATTTGCTTCAAGAACATTTTGAGACAGTGATTGAGATTATTAATTTTCTCTTTCAATTATTTTCTCTGAATGAATGGCCAACTTAGAGAAAAAAAAGATGCCCAGAGGATATAATGACTTTGAAGAAACTGTTTTGAATGATGTGACATCATCCTTTTCTAATGAAACAGAGAACTGTATATAGTACTAGATATGACATTAAGGTGATTTTCTTTTCTTTAGAGATTAGCTTTAAACAGTGGAACATGTAGAGGAGCAATATTCCTCAGGAGTTTACAGGCATGAGCATTTCAAAGACTGTTTCACAATCTCACTACATAATCTTCAGCTAGCTGAATGAGAATCAAGCTAATCAATCCAATATGAATTATTTGTCCATGACAGCTCCTGAAGGAGCTCATCAGGTTCTTCCTCACAATAAACTTCTGCTTCAATAAATGTAAACCTGTTTGTGAGTCTTCTGTCCATGACAGCCTCTAGAGAAATGACAAGCTTCCTTGATCGGCTCATCGAAATATCACAGCTGCTTCTCAGGGAAATTGAAACTCATAAATCCATCAGTCAAAGCAAAATATGATACTCTCTATTATTTTGCATATATTTTGAGACAGATACAAGAAACTGGAACATTCTATCACATAATTATGTCATATAAAATAAGAAAGCTTTTTTTTCCATGCATGCACTTAAAAAACATATGAAAACTAGAATAATCTATAATAGTCTTAATTCAAAAACACAGATATAAAATGGAGAACATGTTTGGAGGGAGGCAAAATTTATTTAAATTGCTACTATTAAAAGAAACTCTCTAGACTTGAGTTTGATTATATAAAATAATTTTTAGATTTTCCAAAAAATTTAGTTTCAATAAATCTTACAGACCTATCAGATAGGTTTGGATAAGATTTGTACTTAAAGCATTAGTAAGTGGAGTTATGTTTTCATGGATAACTCGAAGTTTATATGTTGCAAAATAATTTAAAATGTCAAAACCTCTACGTTGGTATTCTTGAAGCCTGAATTCAGCATTAATAGACGTGAGAAAAGCCATGATCTTTTCTCTCTACAAAATACCTACATATATAATATATCTGAATAGTAATCATGATTTTGAGTAAGCTAATTATCTTATATACATGATTTTCCACCCCAAAATATTTTTAACTTCAGTTGTTGTTCTCTCACAAAGCACTATGCTAAATATTACTCCAATATTTAAAATTCATGATTTTAACATCTTTAATTTTACATATAAGTTGGGTGACCAATTATATTGCAAAATGTTAACAATTAATGAATGAATTGTGCTGGAAAGTTTGCAAGCCTGATGTTTAGAAATTGGAATGCAGTTCTCATCAAGATAATGCTGCTAAAAATTGTATGTTCTGAAATCAGCAAATATAACCCAAATGTTTAGTTTTTAAATGTAAGACCCCTAAAGATTATTTCATAACACTTCCTTTTGAAAAAAAATATGCTGCAAGCAGAGATGTCTAAAAGATTCCTTCTACTGTGGCAAGAAGAAGATCAGTTTTTTGCTCACCTTCCACACTTATGAGATTAGGGGAGCATTTGCAAACTCTTGGTGGAGGAGCAGTACTTCTGAGGACAGGTTTTGGAAGACAACAACGTCCACGCAGTGTAAAGATGCTAAATGGATCATGAGAAGTTGAGTTTGGTTTGGTTTGGTTTGGTGAGTCTATAAGTGTGACTGAGGCTGGGTAAAAACAGGAGAGGACACTGACATACTGGGGATGAAGCAGAAAGAAAAGTCTTGTCAAGAGGTCACTGGGACATGTGGCCTCTTGTGTTGGTTCCCACACTTCTCTTAGTTCTTTCTTTCACCTTCGAGCAGAGGGAAAAAGCCCTTGGAGGATGGCAATAATTACTCCTATTGGGTCCCTTGGTGTTGCTTCTGTGTTTGCTGATTCTTATATGATTTTTTAGTCAGCATCAAATAAAATCAATTTTGGATAAGCACAGTAAATGTTTTCATATCACAGGATAGCATAGAAGAACTTTGTTTCTGATGTTCATTTAAATGTAAAAATATCTTGGCTTTGAGGGTATCAGAAACCTACCATAGTTTTTTTCTCTAAGCAACCGACAGGTAATGATTTTTTCACCCTAATACATTTTAAGTGACTAATATCTTATCATGCAAGCTCAATGAGAAAAAAGACAGTACACAAAATACAAAAAAGAAATATTTTTATCAATTATCTTTGCTTTCATAGAGCTTACAATAAAGAAAGGAGTGATCACATCTATGCTCTATAATCTACTGTCTTAAAAAAAAGCCTTTCCACGATCCAAATTCTCTTCTAGAGACAACCATATTTAGATACAGTCCAATTTGTCTGCTTTCTTTAATAGAACTCCCAAAAAAGTCTAGAGTATCTTTATTTACTCATCTAACCTACCAATTACCCTGAACTCATTTTAGTGAAATTTCTACTGTCACCTACCTGATTTACAATGCTCTTATCAAATGACCAAGCCTCCTCCTTATCAATGTCAGTTTTCTTACTCCATCTCTCAGAAACGTTGGCACGCTTCTAGAAACACTGTTTTCCTTTGTCTTCTAACATTTTCTTCCCCTTCCTCATATTTTGTCTACCTCACTGGTTGCTTCTTTTTAATCCTTTTAGCTGATTCTTTCTTCTCAGCAGCTTGACTTTCAAATTGTAAATCACTCAAGAGCTTATAATTTAACACATTTTTTTGTCTATGTTATCTCCAGAAGCCTCATCCAAGTCTTTTACTATTACTATAAGCTTATTATTCTTAAAATATATATTTGGTTAAAGCATTTCTTCCTGATCTACTTTTTTTTTTTTTTTTTTTTTTTTTCTATTTTTGAGATGGAGTCTCACACTTTTGCCCAGGCTGGAGTACAGTGGTTCGATCTCCATTCACTGCAACGTTCACCTCCTGGGTTCAAGCGATTCTCCTGCCTCAGTCTCCTGAGTAGCTGGGATTACAAGTGCTCAACACCATGCCAGGCTAAGTTTTTGTATTTTTAGTAGAGATGGGGTTTCACCATGTTGGCCAGGCTGGTCTTGAACTCCTGATCTCATGATGTGCCCGTTTCGGCCTCCCAAAGTGTTGAGATTACAGGCGTGAGCCACCGTGCCCGGCCTGTGATCTACTTTTATATATGTAATTGCCTACTTTTTTTATGCATATAAATATCTAATAATCCACTCACACTCAACCAAATCAAACCAAACAGTAATTCTAATCACTAACCATAAATTGTTCTTCCTCAAATTTTTCCCGACTCAAAACATGACATTACCATATATTGTCTTTACTTACCAAAATCATAATTTTCATACCATTTACAAGCTGATTTGATACATCAGAAAGTCCCATCATAATCACTTCAAAGCTAATTCTAAACCTGATCATTTTTCTTTCTCTCCTATCACCTTAATCAAAGCTCTTATTAAATAGCCACCTATTGACTTCTCTTAGAAAACAAATCATATTACTCACTAGGTAAAAACATGTCAGTCACTTACAGATATTTCTCAAATAAAGTCAAATTCCTTACCAGAATCTATAGAGTTCTAGGTGAACTAGCCCCTATCTCTACAATCTCATCTCTTATCTATCTCCCTTACTGCTCTATGACAAAAACATTAAACTTTTTCCCTCTGCCCTTTTAACAATCCAAACCTTCTTCAAATTTAGGTTCATTTCACTTGCTGTCCTAGATAGGTGCATGGGTGATTCACAGTAATTCAGTAATTCAGATTTCACATCAAATGTCTTAATTCCAGAAAGGACTTCTCTAAATCATCCCATCTAAAATATGCATCTGTTTTCCTCCTTCACATTCAATTATATATCAGGTATATTTTCTTTATAACATATGTCACTGTAGAAATATTAGTGTGTGTTTCTTTTATTTGTTGTTTACTTGATTTGTGTCTATATAGTTTAGCATGTCAGCTCCATGAAGGCATGGCTTTCTCTGATTTGTTCACAATACTTAGATGTGTCTAGAACATCGCAGAAGTCTCATGACTATTTCTTGAATAACTAAAATATTATCTTTTAAATCTTTTTGCCAACATAATTAAAATATGATCTTTTGCCTTTCAAGTTTCACTTTGTTTTTTCTTTGAGATGAGGTCTCGCACTGTTGCCCAGGCTGGAGTGCAATGGCATGGTCTTGGCTCACTGCAACCTCAGTCTCCTGGATTTGAGCAATTCTCCTATCTCAGCCTCCCCAGTAGCTGGGATTACAGGAGCCTGCCACCATTCCTGGCTAATTTTTGTATTTTTAGAAGAGATGGGGTTTCACTGTATTGGCCAGGCTGGCCGTGATCTCCTAACCTCCTGATTCTCCTGCCTCAACCTCCCAAAGTGCTGGAATTACAGGTGTGAGTCACTGAGCCTGGCTCAAGTCTCACTTTTTAAAAGTACAGCACTAATCATATTAAACACTTCATAAAAGTAGTAAAATTGGATTTAACATTATTTTAATAGATTAATTGCTTTTAAGAAATAAGTTAAAACATCACATATGAATAATCAATGATTTGCAATAAATAGTAAGACATAATAAAAAATGTACATTTCTCAATGCAAAGCATAATTAGTGAATAAAATCCAAGCTTGGGTCTGGATTTTGATAATAGTTCTCTTTGTCTCTGGTGATATTATTTTCAATTTTTACTTGACACTTCTAATCTTCAGGTTACTTACCTATAATGTGGGAAAAATTATAACTACAGTTGTCAAATGTATATAGTTCCACAATCTATTTAATGAAATAATGTATGCAAACCACTTGGCAATTTGCCTAACAGGATAGTTAGAAAATAAATTTTGACATTTTTACTAATATTTTTAAAATTTAAAATTTAGGTATCACAATCTATTAAAATATCTCTTTTAATTATCATTGTTACCTAGTTTATATACGATATGTGAGAAATTAGGTAGAAGTGCTTTGGGAAAAAAATGCAGATGAAAGTGCAGTAGCCTGTATTTTCTTTTAAAAAAATTTTTAATAAGAGTTTGGTAGGTTTCGATGCTCCAGGAATATAATGTCACAGTTAATGCCCAAAGGAATAGAGTTGTTGGCAATAACCAAAAGATTCAAACAGAATTTCTAAAATTAAATATGTTTGAGCCTCCCAGCTAAATTTACTACAGATTCTTCTGTAAGAGGTATTATATGACAACTTGTCCATGAGCAATTAAAGACACCTTTAACAAAAAAACAGAAGGATTATAGCTTGTTGTTCATTAGAATGTTTTTTCATGACAGAATGACAAATCATTTACTCTAGTTGTAATGAATAAATTTAATGTCTGTAAACCTCAGAACCATCATCTGTAAACTGAGGATAAAGATAGTCATTACCTCATGGAACTAATATAAAAATTACAAAACATAATCAAACTAAAGTTTAACACAATATTTGCATAAATATTCATTCAATTTTATCTACTGTTTTCATTATTATTAATACAATGATGTGAACAGTGAAGCATTTGAACAATATACTCGTTCTTTAGGTTACAAAAGTCAGAGAAGAAGGCTTATATTGTAGTGATTAATGATTATTAAGTTATGTAAGACATAAATACAAAACTCTGATGTGAGAATCAAAAGCATTATAAATGAATATTGCTGAAGTGATAGGCGTTAATAGCTATATAGCTGTTTCCTCAAGAGTAAAATCTTATAATAGAATCTTTTTATGATTCTGGACATAAGGCAAAACTAATATTGGTGTTTTGTTCAGTCTCCACTTTGCCAGGGGGATAATTTGTCTTTTCCTGTGAAGGGAAATGAGAAAAGTCATTCAATTTACAAATATATTTTAAGCATCTTCAACATGTGAAAAATAAAAGATGGATCATTTTAAGCAGTGACAAAGAATGCCATGAACCAAGATTTATAAGCAGGAAAACATATAGCATTCTCAGGGCAAACAGAAGGGAAGAAAGACACCAAATGAGGTAATTGACAGGGATTTGTACAGGACATCATCATTCAAGCTAGGGTTCATAAATTTTGTTTCTCTCTTATATTTAAGGCAGGAAAAAATTTGGATTTGGATAATTCTGTCCTCTAAAATTGGACATATATTGACTTCATGTTATGGGAGGAAGTCCAAAAAACTTACAAAGAAAATAAAATTAAGCCTGCAAATAAAATACATCCTAAAAATCTTTTGACAAAAAATATAGACCAAGAGAGAATTTTTAATAACGTCATTCAGCATAGGACGAAAAAGGATAATCAAAACAGTAAGCTTAAGCCTATGATAATTCACACCCTGAAGAAAATGAGACTTGGACAAAAAAATGAAATTATAATCAACCTACTCTTCTTGGGCCATTTTTTACTCCCTTGTATCATTTGCTGACATAATCTTCCAAGATTTAAGTAAAGACTGATGGTCTAGATTATCTCTAAGAAACAGCTTTTATGAATGTATGTAGAAGGAGAAAGAATAAAAGAACATAGCAGATAGGTGGAAAGGTAAATAAACTGACACATAGATAAAAGATACTACAAAATATTTGTATATATTTTACATAGAATATAAACTTATATAATACATCTATAACTGGAAATATCACTTTGCTATAATAAAGCCCTAATTTAGTTTTTAAATTAAAACTGATTCTAGTACCTACAAGTTAATCAAGGAAAAATAAGTATTTTTCTTGAGATCACCTTAAAATTTTTCAATAACCTGAGAGCTTAGAAAAAAAAAAACCAGTACTATTTCCATATGATTCAAGAGAGATATAAGTTTAATGTCAAGATATTGGATTCTTCTAGCACTAGCCAGTATGTTCAGTTTTCATTAGCTAAATTATGTCAACACCATGAAATTAGAAATTAAATAATTTTTAAAAATGATATCCTAAATTGCAAAGGCTCCAGCCTTCACCACTGTGTTTTCTATGCATCAGTTTGCACAAAGATCCTACCATATTGTTTCAGGAACACATCCATTCTACTTCTGTGCCAGTCTGTTCATCATATCACAATCACATGGCAGTGCTAAGGTCAATATTCCTGACAAAATTGGCTTTCTGTTGGTCTTATCTAATTTTCTTGTTGTCTATGACTATGTAACAAACTATCCAAAAAGTAGTTGCTTTAACAAACATTTTATCACCTGGGCTTGTGAGCAGAACTTACAGCTTAGTGTGTCAATTTATCTGATTTGTGAGGCATTGACTGGGGTCACCGTGTGGTATTCAGCTTCATGTCTAAGATTGTCTAGAGAATAAACAATCATTTTTGTGTCTGCCATCCCAGCAGGGAAATGCAGAGGCTGGTATCAGCTATGCCTTTCTCCTTTGCCATGTATCTTAGGGCATCTCCAAGAAGCCTTTCATGCAGGGTAGTCAGACTCCCTTGGTGATTTTAGACTTTGAGGCTTCTAAGTGGAAACAGCCAGTCTTCTTTAGTGTCTAAATGGGCATAGTATTATTTTCATCGCATTCTTTGGTCATAACTAATATGGGCCTGACTGAATTCAAGAAAGTAAATGAGTACAACCACCATGGGGAACAGTCTGGAGGTTCCTCACAAAACTAAAAATAGAACTACCATATGATCCAGCTAACCAACTGCTAGGTATACGCCCAAAAGAAAGGAAATCGGTATATCGAAGATATAGGTGCACTCTCATGTTTATGGCAGTACTAGCTAAGATTTGGAAGTAATCTAAGTGTCTATCAACAGACAAATGGATAAAGAAAATGTGGTACATATACACAAAGGAGCTCTATTCAGTCATGAAAAATAATGACATCTTGTCATTTGAAACAACGTGGAGGAAAATAATCCCCACCTCTTGAAGTATATGGTGTCAAAGAGTTTAAGACATCTTTAATAAGGCACAAATACTACACTGGTGATAATCCACTCCAGTCTCATTCTCACAGCCTTGTAAACCTCTACCCAACACAGGATACACTCACATTTTTCTCAGAGAAGCATAACGTGCATGAACACATCCTATCTTGGAGACATTTCCCCTGTTGGCACGGAGTGCAGCTGAGCTCCTCAGACCTGTGGTATACCACATTTTGAGACAAAGGAGAAAAGATGAAAAGAAAGGAGAAATGAAAAAAGAGAGGAAGGTAGGGAGGGAGAAAGAGAAGGAAGGAAAGAGAAAAAAAGAACAGAAAAGAAGAGAGATAGGAAGTATTCTGTGAAGCAGACAAGGAGAATAATAAGGTAAATCAGTGCAGTGTTGTATTCCATAGAATACTATTGACATTTGTCTTTCACAGATGATAATACCTCAGAGATAAGGTATCTGCAAGCAACATAGTGAATAATAAAGACGTAACAGAAAATAAAGATGGGGGAATAAGGGAGTCATAGCTTATCCAGGCTGGGAAAATTGCCTGAAAAAAAAAAAAAAAAAAAAAAAAAAAAAACAACTAACAAGTAGGCACACAGTAGTAAGTGTATGGGCAAAAGAAATGCATAAAGCTATAATGATACAGTTGTCTTGATGATTAATAAAAGATAGGTTCGGTTTAGGAGAATTCAACCATTTTGTGGGATTCCATAGCATTAAACTAAGAACAGAAAAATAAGAACTTCGGAGAGACATATTTTTTAACATAATAGAGATAAAAGTATTATTTTAGATATATTAATCTGAATTAAATAACAAAAGTAACTTAGAAGATAGGTGTCAAGGCAAAGAAGTATTTTAAAGAAGTTGTTATTTAATCTCAGTGTGAGATTGCAAGAAAAAAGAAAGGGTAAATCTGAGGCACATTTGTAAGGAAGAATCATAAATTTAGGAAACTAATATCGGAGTAAAAATTATTTCCTTGACCTTTCAGTTCCTTTTATTTCATTTGCCTTTAAGTGCACACATCTCCTGAAAACACTGCCTTTATCTGAAATACAAAACCTGCACTTAATTTTCACTAACTATTCTAATAAATTATGTTTCATCAAAAATTTACAAATAGAATGAAGATAAATACTATATTCATTTTCATTTTACAGTGGTTGTATAGATTTTCTCAAGCCCTACAGTTAAGGCAACCAGTAAGAAAACGTGTAAGCATTTGAGTGTGTTGAAGATGAAAATTGAATTTTGTCAGATTTATGTTGATGACCTATTATTTCCATTTTTTGATTAGAGTTTAATATTTTGGTAAAGCGTCACTTAGTTGACTTAGCAAAATGTATTAATTTGCATAAAAAGTGTAAAAAGGAAAAACACTGTCATTGAAATCTTTTTTTTTAGAAGGAGTCTTGCTCTGTTACTCAGGCTAGAGTGCAATAGCGCCATCTCCTCTCACTGCAACCTCCTAGATGATTCTCCTGCCTCAGTCTCCCGAGTAGCTGGGACTACAGGCTAGTGCCACCACTCTTGGCTAATTTTTATATTTTTAGTAGAGATGAGATTTTACCATATTAGCCAGACTGGTCTCAAATCTCTGATCTCCTATGATTAACCTGCCTCTGAGTCCCAAAGTACTGAGATTACAGGTTTGAGCCAGCACGCCCAGTCAAAATGTTATTGTTTATTTTTGGTAACTTTAAAATTAATTTTCAGTTTTGTAGGTTATAGCAGAGCAGTGTATAATATGTATAAGAGAACAAAATGAAATTTCTAAGGAGCCACAAAGTGCTAATAACCTTATTCTTTGGAGGAAATAGTATGTAATTATTTTCCACTACTCTTGAGTGATTGCTGTACTAGAACATACCGTCAAACTCATTTACACAGTGTCCCAAGGAGAGTGGTATTTTTCGTTGTTTCTCATTGATGGGGATTTAACTCTGCGTGTCTGACATTGAGCTGAATAACTCCTACTGGGATTTGAAAATCTTTTCACAATAGGCAGAATTTTTGTATGCATGGACTGGGAAAAGTAGCATGGATTCAGGGTAAGGAGATTTTAGAGTTGTAGATTTAGAAAAGAAGAAATTGAAGAAAGGATAATTGTATTACAATTACTTTTTGTTCAGTGTTCTATCTCAATGACAACAACCAATTTGCTCATTATTAAATGCATAAATGAGGTTATAGTACTAGCCATTTTAGTTCAAAGGCATTTTAGGGAGAAACATAATAACCAATGAATTAGCTGAAATTTCAATTTGTACCTACTTATTTCAAAAGTTCATTATATGGAAAGTACAATATTAATGTCAAATCATGTAATATATTTTATACTCTGTCAATTTATGTATCTTCATTTTGGGTACACTAACAAATCTTAGTGATCAGTGTCCCCCTTTCCTAAATAATAAAGTCAACTTTCCTTTCAGATCTACAAGAAAAAAATGCGTTAAAAATAGGTTCAGGTGATACATGTGCAAGTTTGTTACATGGTCAGACTATATAAAGGTGAGGTATGGAGTGCTACTGTGCCTGTCACCTGAATACTGAACATTGTAGTCCCTTGACTTTTCTGTATGATCAGTATTTTTTTTCCCATCAGAGCAATCATTTATATTACAATCTGTTTCTCACCTCTTTCTATGATGTGTCCCCATTATAACACAACCCACTATACTTGATCACCTTCTTCCCAGACATCAATGTGAGTTGCCCTATTTATTTTGGGCACCTTCAGTTTTCCTTATGTTTCTTGCTATGTCTTCTCACTTTTAGATAGTATTTGGTCAATTTTCTTCTGTTTAAACATGTCACTCATCTTCTAAACACCTCCCTTTACAAACGTTGTTCTAGTTATTTACCATAATCCAAATAAAATTTGAAGTCAAGATATTTTAATGACTCAATATTAATTGAAAACCAATTCACACAAATATAATAATGATCTGAATACTGGGTGCCATTGACATAGTGGGAATATGGATTTTTATAGTGTTTGGTGAAGCAGAATATAGTTAGGTTCTCTATAGGTATGTGGGAATGTTATCTTTTTTTATTGAGCACGTTGGAAAAAATTAGTCAATTCTCTGCCATGCAAAATAATTCATTGATAGCAGAGAACAGCATGAAATTCATCTTCAGTCGGCATACTTATTTTCATTCATCTCATCTCAAAGCTAGTCATAGACTGAAAACAAAGCAAAGACAGGTGTATTCAATCTCTGAAAGCAAACAGCTGCACCAGATATGGAGTCAAGGACATGTGCATAAGCAGGCATGCAGCATTTAGTATCACATTGGACTCCATTTCCTTTTTTGAGTGGTAGCTAAAACAACAGATCTGGGTGACACAAATTTTAATGAAAAAATTCTTTACTATAATCATCAAACTCCTAGCTTGATATTATTTCTCTTTCAGCTAGAAGCAAAATAACCTATTTATTTTTCAGAAAATTACTCATTGAGTTAGAGAATATCAATGCCATATGCTTACTTGCTGCAGGTTTCAAGGGTTGAAGCCGGCAATAGCTTGAAATCTACCTACTAGCTTTATGGTTTACTTTTGGCTCTCATGCCAATAGCAATGGAATAAAGTATATTTACTTCCAAAATTTACAGCTTTTGAAGAGAAGAATAAACACATAATAAGGAATAAATAATATAAAAAACTTGTGAGAAAGCATTCGAATTCTAGTCAGTCTTTTAATAATTTGGAATTTGTAACAATTAGACAAAAGGTGGCTCAAATATTATTTTGACATAACATGAGATAAAGCACTGAAGAAAAATAAAACTAAAAGTATAATATGTATATGCATGTGTGTGTGTGTATGTGTGTATTTATAGATGTTCCCCAAAATAGTAAGGTGGTATAAAACAAACAAAAAAAGGAATGAAAATTATAGCATTTTAACAAGGTATTTAAGGAGAGGCAGGATTCTATCAGCTAAAGAAGTGAGCTGAGAGTGTGTGGGACTATGCCTTTTGCTATCTAGAGTAAGATTTTAACCATAAGGAACAGAACTATTCTTGCTTCTCTTTTATAGGAATGAGTAAGAAAAAGACTAATTTGTTAACAACTGTGATTCAAAATACTTTTGACAGGTTGTCATACTAAATAGGATGAATGACAGAATGTTAAAGAAATACATTTAAATTGGGCATTTAAATTAAAGCAGTGTTGTTAAAATTCTCACTATTTAATTTTGTTACTGTACTACTTTGATAAAAAGAGTGATCCAAAATCAGGTTATATACAGCTGGTTACAGATAAGCAGAAGATAATACTAGTGTTGTTTTCAAATATTTAAAGAATTATAAGTAATAAGAATATATTGGTTGCTCTACATTACCTAGATATTAAAAATAAGGGCACTTACACATGACAGAGAATCAGATTTTGTAATCAGACTCTGTATACAATTTTTTTAAAATAGTACAATAATAAAATTACATAATAAGCTTTCAATTGTTATCTGCATATAGGCTAATAAATACTATTTTTCCAGAAGTGTGCTGTTAACATTATGAAAGAAAATTTATTTTTGAAAATATTAAACTGTACTATTCTATGAAGGATTTGGATTTTATTTGCTTTTTATTTGTTTGTTGGTTTGTTCTTTACTTATTACTGAATCTCTCATACCTAGAATAATATCTAAGGTAAAGTTGGAACCTGATAAATATTAACAGAATGAATAAGTGAAAGAGTGACATAGAAATGGTTATTATTAAATTATTTTGCATCTTACACAGTTCTAAAGTACATTATACATTTATGCTTATAGAAAATAAATGGTCATAAAGTATTTTTAAAAATACAAGAAATGAGAGAAAATACATTTGAAATGTCTTCCAGATATAATCTCCTATGATTTTCCATTGTATAGTATCAAAAGGAAATTAATAATTCAGGAAAAAATTGTCTATATAAGGTAATATATTAATAAAGACTAATTTTGGATATTTGCAGTTTTGGAAAGGTTCATACTCAGAGTTGTTAAACTCCAGACAATAGCCAGTTTAGCCCTTTGTGAATCAATTTAATTATTTAACTCTAATTACTTTTATTTCCAATTACCTCTTATCAGGCAGTTTAGTATACAGAATTTCAGATAGAATACCTTTTAAATGAAACAAGAAAGCAGATATTACCCACTTGAAATAGGCAATTCCAAACAACAAATAGATTGATTAGAATTTTAGTAGATTAATACAAAATAAGAACAGGAAAATAATAATTTTAGACCTTGTTTCACTAGATGATCATCTTTTAAATATTCATAGTAATTTGCCACATGAACAAAGATCAATTATATTAGGCTTTATAAGAATCATTTATTTTCATATCGTTTCTCAACTGGAAATTTGCATTAAAATATATAATAGAATTGATAACTGTGTGAATCTCTTTTTCACTAATTTTTCCTTTTAAAGTTGGCAATTAAGGGTATGCTGAAGTTGTTCCAGTTACCATTTTCTTTCTTTCAAAACTACTTGTTACCTCTCTTTCTCTATCTTTCCAGTATTGCTACCCTTTCCCTAGTTATTTAAGTCTTGCTAAATAGCTACTTTGTCATTGATTTATTCAATTAAATCATTCAGAGTGTCAATAACATATCATAAATAATACCAAGTTTGTGAAATAAGGGATAACTAAGGTATGGTTTCTGGGGTCAAATAAGTATGGAACGCAGAAAATAAAATCACCCACGTAAATGGAACTTGTTATACAGCACTAAAATACAATTATTAAAATACAAAATCAGAGACTAGAAGAGAGTCACTTAATTTAAAACCCTGGAAAACTTTTTTGTTTGTTTGTTTTTGAGAATTGAGTGCTGTTTGAGAAGGTAAGAATAGGACAAAGCTAGTGGAATCAATTGCTCTGGAAAATGGGATGAGTATTTAAGAACTAAGAGGCTTAAGAAAGCACTGGACTATTTTTGAAGAACTACTTGTGATTATCAATTGGAATTAGGGCTGTTGAGGCAGGAATAATTTGCTAAAGGTTTATTGGAAGGCAAATGTGAGGATTAACCTAAGAAGACATCTCAAAAAAAGTAAGAGTGTCCTACAGTCTATTACAAGTTGGGAAGCTCTTTACAGTAGAGATTAGAAAAGAGGAGGGCCCTTGTACCCTAGTTGTCTTTTTTCATTTATGGTAGAATACAGAAGTTACAAATATTAGCTATAGATTGCAACATACGAGCTAAATATCTAGGTGGGAAGCAATCATTAAAAAGCCTCATGACTCAAATAGTTCATCATCCTTTTCAATCTGGGTAGGTCATATATTGATCAATATGACAATAATTTGAGGAAAACATGTTAATATTTTTTTATTCAGAGACAGGATGATTCCATGAATCACAAGTCCTTCCCAAGGTGGGTTGATTTGGAAGCCTGTACATTTTTGAAGAAAACTGTTAAATGGGACCTTTAGATTCACATTGGTATGACAGGCATGAGATGAAACTGAACATGAGTAGAGAAGAACCTGAAATATTTTTGCTCTAGGGTTTTACCAAAATTCTGAAGCAAATGGGGAAGCACTGAAGGTTTGTAAACAGCAGAACTGTGTAGCCAGATTTAGATTCGGAAGGAAAAACACTTATAATACATTAATTGGAGGGAAGTTCCAAGTTCTGGACAACAAGTGGAAAACAGAGAGAGAAGGGTTAGGGAGAGAGAAAGAGAATGAATGAAAGAATCAGAGTCAGAATAAAGAAATAAAAAATATTTAGGTTGTGATGTCATCAAAACATGGACATAAATTGGATAGGAGAGATAATGAAAAGAAATTAAAATATGTAACAACAGCCATTCTGGCTGCTGTGCTAAGGATACAAGGTAGGTAATTCGATTTCATTTTAAGATTGTTAAGTTGAAGGCAACTGAGATGTCTAGCTATCAACTGACTATAATTATCTGCAAACTTGGAGAGAAGTTTGGCATGCTTATATAATTTGTGTTATCAGGGCTTAACTGCTGAGAGGAAATCATCAACATAGGTGAGTGAATTTAGGTAGGATAATTTCAATAACAGACAGGAGAGGAGAAAACCAAGGTGAATACCAAGACTGGCATGCAAAGGCAACACATATATTCAACTAGCAAAGATAAGGAATATTTGAAAAAATCATTTATATGCTATGGTATTAATAATATTCATATTTAAGGATATACAGGAAAAAAAATTTAATGTGAGAATAAACAGAACTCATGATGATTACTGATTGAACCAAGCCACCCAGGTAAAATAGAACCGTAAGGACTTTGCACACAGATGTATTTGTTTTACATAACTTTACTGACAAAGGACAGGAAAGCAAGAGTATGGATACAGAAAATTTGGTTTAGGCAGAAAAATAGAAGAGTTTCAAGATGATGATCTTGATTTATCAGAGTGTGTCCATATGTGTGTGTGTGTGTGTGTGTGTGTGTGTGTGTGTTCACGAGAATAAACAAAAGAAAGCTGCTACCAGTGGGCGTGCAGAAAGTATGCAAAATTGGCTGAATGAGAAAGTTTGCTGACCTAGACTCCTAGGAAGGATCTGGATGTGGTAGTGAATGACTGAGTGTTATCTGAAACTGAAAAAAAATGTTGGTTCTTAGCTGAAGAATTATGTGTTTTTGTCTAGCTGTGTTTAGGGATTGAATATTGTCACAGAGAAAGTAAAGAGTTGACCTTACATAGGTAAGTGGATGATACAAATTTGAGAACTGCCTGTATGGGTTGTGGAGACAGGCTAGATTAACGAGAAGAGTGGTTAGAGATATATTGGCATAAAATCTGTAATGGACTGATTCATTGGGTAAAAAAATACCGTTGATAGGGTCATAATAGGAAAAAACAGCTTTGTGACAGTAAAAACATTTGGGATTTTTAAAGAAAGAGTACCAATTTAAAGTTTCTTCATTCTCTTTATTGAGTTTGTCAGAAAATATTATTGAATTTTCTTCAAAATATCTCTAGTACTCATCACTTCTTTACTGTTTATACGTTAATTTTTATTCTGTTTTCTCAAAGTTTTCAGGTTTTCAGTAGGCACCATTGACACCTGACCCTTTCCACTCAATTCAACACTGATTCTACTTCAAGACAAGCATAGACTCCTGAGCTACCATTGATCTTATCAAAACATACCTTTATATGGACATTATTGTCATAACGCTTTTCTAACCTTGATAGATTTTAAGCCTCCTTTCCTTTGATGTTACTTCCATCTGTGGACTGCACTCGTGTTTTACTGATCACTAAGTATCCTCTTCCATTACTGGTTGATAACTTCAGTACAGAAGCCTTTTATACTCTGAAGCATTTTTAAATCTCATATTCCAACAGGTGTTTTCTCCTAAAAAAAATACTTCACCTCAAATTCAATCACAATAGGACAGATAGTTTCAATGCATTTATGATTTCCCAGTATTTTTGTACCATGCACAACAGTGTCTCAGTGTGCTTTATAAAGTAAGTTTCTAAGCCGTTCTTTCTCTGATCACTCTGTAGTAACCAATAGATGTTTAAGTATAATGTTAGTCTATTTTCCATGCATATATGAGATAGTAAATTACACTTGAGAAAATATACTTTCTTGAGAATTAGCTGGCTTCTTATTAACCATGTTCCTTTGTGTGACTGTATAAATCAAGACTCCTCATGACATACACAAGTGCATTAGAAATCAGAATTGACAACTGGAGCAAGTGTGGATTTCTCAGTCATTGCATCATAAATCTTTAGCTAAGCCTGAAGATATTTTTCCAGACTACACATTATTTAAGTGACTGTAAAAGTTATTAGCTGTAGTTACTGTTAAACTCTTCAACAGTAGGTTATAAAAGTTTCCTACAACCAGTTTATGAGAAAACGTATGTTGCTGATACATACACAAATGGCAAGCTTTGATAACCAGTGAGAAATGACCAGTCTGTGTTGGGCAAAAATTAAAGCCTGGAAAATGGGTAAGAGAAAAATAAAAGCCCATGGATTGAATCTCCTTCTAGTTGCTCTGATAAATCAGTTTTTTAGCATTAAGAAAAACTGTACATTTTCTGGTTCTGTTTCACTAATAGAAGAATGAATGAATGAATTATAAAATGTAGCTTTTAGAATTATTTATTTTATCAATATCTATCATACCAATAATTCTTAAGTTTTATAACTGGAAATACATTCAGGTGATAGTAATAACAGGTTTTAATTACAAATATTTTTTATTTTTCATACAAAGCATAGTACCATTTTTGGTCCTAGAGGATCAGAAGTAAAATGTGACTCTATATATTTTCTGTTCATATTACATTCAAAATTCTGTCATCTACATTGAGTTATACTAGACCTTCTAAAGCACACATTACAGATTTGGTAATAGAAAATGGACTGTATATATAAAATTGCGACTAGTATCAAATGCAGATTATTTAAAACATGCACCACTTGATGGCTTTCAAAACGATAATAAGAAAAAATAGATCAAGGGAAAGTTTATATAAAGGTTATTTCACTATTCACCTTGGATCTTCTAATTTGATTCCATTAGTAAAATCTATACCTGTCTTTGGAAATCAATATGATGAAAAGTTGAAAAACATATTCATGGTGAAACACTAACATATGAAAAACATGAAAATTATTTATCAAACATGTATGTGATCCAGAGGTGTATAAGGTTAATTTTTTAGCTCTTTATAAACAGATTTGTTTTATTAGAATCTTACTCAGAAGTTACTATGAAAAGTTAAAACTGAAAAAATTCCATAATTAAAGTTGGATTTTGTACATTAATTATTAAAAAAATAATTCTCTACATAATATATTATTTAAAAATAATATTTTAAAAATTTTACTTTGTTTGCTTCTGGACTCTAAATATGCATGTAAATTTGTGACGTTTTATGGTTTCAAGAAATGTTGTTAATGATGTCTGTATTTTGAAAAGTAATATCCATAATACAAATGATTCTATTTTATAGCATTATGCAAATTTGTTTTATTTCCATGATTCCTGTCTTTTTTTTCTCCAAAACTAGCACCAAAGTTTGCTTTACAAGACTATCAAATCAAATCTTCACTCTCCGCAACGTTTTGTGTGAGCTGGAAAACTTTCACATAAACAAGAAAATAATTAACACAGCAAAGGAGATCATTGTTTATGACCCAGGCCAAATCATAGCATTACTACAACCAGATAATAAATGCTACCATTTTCTAGTTTGAGATTTAATTTTATTATTATTCTTTTACAGAGTCAGGTCCTCTCATTATAATAGGTGGGATGACATGGACTTGAAAACAACCTCCCTTGACTTAAGCAAGAGAAACTGGTCTTCCCTATTCAAAAATTTCCCAGGCTCTAAGAATCAGTAAGACCATAGTATTTTTTTTTTTTTTTTATTGTACTTTAGGTTCTGGGGTACACGTGCAAATCACACAGGATTGTTGCATAGGTACATACATAGCAAGGTGGTTTGTTGCCTTCATCCCCCCATCACCTATATCTGGTATTTCTCCCCACGTTATCCCTTCCCACCCCCTCATTCCCTGCTGTCCCTCCCCTAACTCCTCCTCAACTGACCGCAGTCTGTGATGCTCCCCTCCCTGTGTCTATGTGTTCTCGTTGTTCAACATCCGCCTATGAGTGAGAACAAGTGGTGTTTGGTTTAGTGTTCTTATGACCATAGTATTTTTAAGTAAAAACAGGCATCGTTTTTGTGTTTTTTAAAATCCTGCATCCACTTAACAATAGTTAACACCTATAGCACTAGTCAGTGTACCATTTTTGTCATTTCACCCACCCATTCGTTCTAGCTCCTAACATTTCTTCTGGGCTACACTTATACTAGTAAATAATAACATTGTGCAAAGTATTAGGCACCAAGTAATTATTCTCTAAACAATTTAAGTCTTCACAATGACATGTAGAGCAAATTTAAAACACATTTGATTAAAATTAAAGGTTTCTTCTATTTCTATTGTTATAAAATATATTGCAGTACCAACAATAACATATAGGCTATTATTATTAGAAAATAGAGAAATGTGGTGCAGTTGTGCATATTCAAGGTAAGAATAAATAGACTTCGAATTCCAAAGGTGAGAAACTCTTAATAGGAATACTCAATATTTATTATGTGGAACATATACACATACATATACACACGCAAGCACACACATATTCTATATAACTGTTCATACAGTTTTGCTTAAATATACAAAACTGTTTTCTTTTTGCACTCAAATTACTTTTATTTCACTGAAGATGCCAACACATCTCCCACTGCAGAGCTTTATCATATGTTGATCCTTTGCCTAATATTCGTTTTCCACTCACTTGCATCATCTCATTTTTTATACGGCTAGAGTCCATCTTTCATGGTTTGAGGCAAGCATCACACCCTTAGCAAAGCCTTACCTGGCTACCAATCTACAACTTGTCCTTAGTATTAACGTTTCAGCACAAGATTTGTTTTCTTCACAATATTTATGAAAATATATTATCATGTGTTTGTGTTTTCACCTACAGTGTTGCTGTAGACACTAGCATATGTCAGCATAGTGTATAGAATCTGTTGTCTATTAGGTTCTGAATAAGAGTTAATTGTATAAACAAAAATGTCAATCTAATTGTGTATATATTTTGTTATATATCACAGATGTGTAATAATTCTTTGTCATTTGGTGAGTGGCAAGGGATTATTTGAGAAAAGCAGCAATTTAATTCAATGTAACAGATTTATCTGATAAAGTTTATAGGTCTTAATGAGTACAGTTTGCTGTCTGCTTTTTCAGGAGTACTCAGTAAAGAATATTTAGAAACAAAATAACTCCATAAAACATCTGGTTGTATCTTACTGTTGTTCTGTTCAGTGTTGATTGGCTTGTTCTTAATTCACTGTGTTCAGGCCTCATGCAGAGAACTGAGAAGAAACAAAAATGAAATATATTTCATGATGTCACGAGCAAGTTTTTACACATTTAATGAATAAAAATCATACTTGTACATGTGTACTCAATTTTATCAAAGTGAACTCAAGATTTGTCTTACTGGGCCTTACAAGTATAATAAAGAAACTTGTGACATTATCAAATTGATTTTTTTCTCAGTTGGTTTTCTTCACTCTGCATTGAATTTTAATTTTTTAATCTGTGCAATTGGGAAAGATGTTGAATTTTAAGCAAATAATTTAAAAATTACCAAATTCGACATGTTTCTTTCCATTTATTTTATAATGCTGGTAAAATATCATAATTAACATTACAGCTTATTATCATCATAAATTTATTTTGGTTATGATAGCTAGGTTAATAACAAAATAATTAGAGAAATATTTTTAATCCAGTAGCCTAATTACCATTGTGAAGAATTACAAGAGTTTGTCCCCTAGTATGTTCAAATTTTTAAGGCTACATCTCATCCAGTCTTTTTTATATCCCTATATATAGTTTCCAATATTTATACACCCCTATTCACATGTTCTACAGCCACTTTTGTCAATATTATTTTTAAACAAGATCATACCTTTGAGTTAAAATAAGTGGCATATTTAATAGAAATAATATATTTTCCACAGAAAACTCACCCTAAGAAAATTTGAATTAAATTTATTTATAAAATATGTTAAAATTTTTATGTAACAATACAAGAAAAAAAAATTTTAATATGGAACGCTTCACAAATTTGCGTGTTATCCTTGCACAGGGGTCATGCTAATCTCTGTATTGTTCCAATTTTAGTCTATGTGCTGGCAAAGCGAGCACAAGAAAATATTTACAAAAAAGAAAAAATTCAAACCAGTACACCACAGAATTAACTCAAAATTCATATCACTCAGACCTAGTTTCTGTATCACTCTTCTCATTTAACAACATTTAACTCTTTCTAGAATTTTCAATTAAATTCTAAAAAAAAGTTTTATTTTTCCTTCTTGATATATCAACTTTAGACTATTTGTATTTACTTCTTGTGAAGTATGAGAAATTTTGCCTTGAGAGACTTTGTATCTTTTCAAACTTTTTGTTAAATTATTTTTAGTTTTTCATATATTTATCTTCTAATTTTAAGTGATATTCTTAAATCTCTACTTCTTATTTCTCTACAGACAGACTTGATCTCAGACTTCATAAGATGGACAAAAATAAAAACCTGCTAATATCCCCACCTTTACCTACTCAAATTCTCCCTTTTACGACTTCTAACTTCAGATTCTCAGACTACTAAAATCCATTGACAGGGTTTATCAAATTTACAGTTCCTACTCCAATAAAATTAAAAATGTCTATGTGACATGGTAAAAGCCCCATAAAACTGCATACCTCAACCATACCTACGCTTTCTGTTGAAACTGCTCTCTATAGCCCAAATATGAATAAGTAATTAAGGACTGTGATTGTCACCCTACCCAGACAATGTGTAAACAAATGCTAATCTTAACTTCTTTGTGAATCACTTAAGAATGTCAAAAAGTTTCCTGGCCCTCGTAATGTCCAAAACCCCTCACCCTCACCCTCGCCCCTCACCCTCATCTCAGCCCTAAATGTGCCACTAGCCCTCGGAATGTCTGAAGCCCCTCACCCCCACCCCCTGCCCCTCGCCTTCACTCCCAAAGTGATTTTTACGGGTATAAAAGGTCTTAACACCCTCCATTCGGGGCCACGGGTTGGAGAGACGCCAGTCCTCCGTGGTCGCCGGCTTAATAAACCCTGCTATTTGGCATACTTTTGTCTTGGTGTTGGTCCCTTAATCTCGCCTCAAATATAACATCTGTGTTTTGTAATATTTTGACACTAAAATGGAAAACAAAGAGCATTTACATTGTTACTGTAAATTTTTTTTATTACAGGATAATGCGTGGAGAAGAAACCATAAACATAAAGAAGGTCTAACTTTCACACGGAAACTGCGAAATTTTAAAAAGAGTAATCCATTTTTAAGTTAAATATGATACATTTTATTGCATTAAAACTCATGTTGCATTTGTATTTTGGTTCATTTGGATCACAGCGTTTTGTGTAGTCCTTTTTAAAAACATTTCTGATTACTTTGACCTTTTCCTACTTGGCAGAAGCAGCATAAAATTTTCTCATACTACCAATGACATTATCCAGATTATTTATCATAGTACTTAATAAATGTTTTACATATTACTGATTGCTTTCTACAGGGGCTTGGCCATTTGTTCTTGGAATATTTTTTCAATGGAAGCTCCTGTTTTCCATTATTCATCTTTCTAGAATTCCTTTTTCATTTTGCTAGAGCAAAATTTTTTCCTACAGATAAAAGATATGGTTACTGACATTATACTTTGTCTATCTACAGATATATTTTTATTTCCTTTTGGTTTTAGCTTTGCCAGTTACAATTGTGGGTTCAAAGTTATTACAGTCAAAATTCTGGAGGTATTTCTCCATTGTTTCATTATATATCATCTAATATTATTCTTAAGAAGTCTGACGTCGCCTTTTATCTTTTTGCTGTTGTTATTCTTTGTATGCTTTAATATTTAAAAGCACATGCAAACTTCTCTTTGTCCATAGTGATTTGAAAGTCTATTACTTATTATTTTAATAGAAGGAATTTGGGGCCAACGCCACCCCCTGCCCAGCAACCACCACCACCACCGTGGCCTGTGAGGACCGGCTGTCTGAGTAGACCACAGTCTTCAATGAGTAAACGTATTCCTCAGTTCTGTGGTGTTCTTGGTCACACATTTATGGAGTTTCTGAAGGACAGTGGAGATTACTACCAGGCACAGCACAACCTCTATGCAGACAAATGAACTGTGTGGAAGCCCCCATAACAATGGTTATCCTGGACACAGAAGTGTTGAATTGAAATCCACAGAGCATTTTACAAGAGATCTGACCAGAATGGGGTAAACCTCAATGCCCCTTCTTTGTTCTTGCCTCAGTATTACTGGATTGAAGAATTGCTGCTTCTTGTTTCCAGGAGGTCCATTTCATTTATTATTGCTTACAACTTCATATTCGAAGTATTGAAATTTTCAAATGGAGTACATTGAAGTAGTCTTCACTTTCTTTGCATCATTTCTGTATTCAATTTTTAAAATTCTTTCATAACCCTATTGAGTGTTTAACTAAATTAAAATGACTCTAGTGAACTGCCCAGCTCCTGTGGAAGTCACATACAAGAACATCAGATTTCTTATTACACAGGATCCAACCAATGTGACCTTAAACAAATTTACAGAGGAACTTAAGAAGCACGGAGTTACCACAATGATAAGACTATGTGAAGCAACTTACGACACTACTATGGGGAGAGAGAAGGTATCAATGTTCTCCATTGGCCTTTTTATATATATATAATTTTTTTATTGTATTTTGGGCTTTGGGGTACATGTGAAATATGCAAGATTGTTGCATAGGTACATACATGGCAATGTGGTTTGCTGAATTCCTCCCCATCACCTATATATGGCATTTCTCCCTATGTTATCCCTCCCTAACTCCCCACCTGCCACTGTCCCTCCCCCAGTTCCCCCACACAGACTCCAGTGTGTGATGCTCCCTTCCCCGTGTCTATGGGTACTCATTGTTCAATGCTTGCCTATGAGTGAGAACATGGGTGTTTGATTTTCTGTTCTTGTGTCAGTTTGCTGAGAATGATGGTTTCCAGGTACATCCATGTCCCTACAAAGGACACGAACTCATCGTTTTCAATGGCTGCATAGTATTCCATGGTGTATATGTGCCACATTTTCCCTGTCCAGTCTATCATCAATGGGCATTTGGGTTGGTTCCAGGTTTTTGCTATTGTAAACTGTGCTGCAATGAACATTCTTGTGCATATGTCCTTATAGTAGAATGATTTATAATCCTTTGGATATATACCCAGTAATGGGATTGCTGGGACAAATGGAATTTCTATTTCCAGGTCCTTGAGGAATTGCCACACTGTCTTCCTCAATGGTTGAACTAATTTACACTCCCACCAACAATGTGAAAGTGTTCCTATTTCTCCACATCCTCTCCAGCATCTGTTGCCTCCCGATTTTTTAATGATCACCATTCTAACTGGTGTGAGATGGTATCTCAATGTAGTTTTGATTTGCATTTCTCTAATGACCAGTGATGATGAGCATTTTTTCATATGTTTGTTGGCCTCATGTACATCTTCTTTTGTAACGTGTTTGTTCATATCCTTTGCCCACTTTTGAATGGGTTTTTTTTTTTTTTCATGTAAATCTGTTTTAGTTCTTTGTAGATTCTGGATATCAGCCCTTTGTCAGATGGGTAGATTGCAAAAAAATTTTCCCATTCTGTTGGTTGCTGATTCACTCTAATGATTGTTTCTTTTGCTGTGCAAAAGTTCTAGAGTTTAATTAGGTCCCATTTGTCCATTTTGGCTTTTATTGCCAATGCTTTTGGTGTTTTAGTCATGAAGTCTTTTCCTATGCTTATGTCCTGAATGGTTTTGCCTAGGTTTTTTTCTAGGGTTTTTATCGTGTTAGGTCGTATGCTTAAGTCTTTAATCCATATGGAGTTCATTTTAGTGTAAGGTGTCAGAAAGTGGTTGATGATGGTGCAACACCATCCAACTAGATTGTTGATGATTGGTTAAGTATTGTAAAAATTATGTTTCTTGAAGAACCTGGTTGTTGTATTGCAGTTCATTCATTGCAGGCCTTGAAGGAGCTCCAGTACTGTTGCTTAGCATTAATTGAAGGTAGAATGAAATATGAAGAGGCAGTACAATTTTTAAGACAAAACCAGCATGAAGCATTTAACAGCAAGAAACTTTTGCAGTTGAAGTGTCGCCCTAACATGCAGCTGCTCTTCAAAGACTCCAAATGTCACGTAACAACTGTTACATTCAATAAAATTGGGATGCTTGATGCTATTGCCTTGGAAGTGGAACTTCAGATTAACTAATTTGTTATATATATTAGCCAACATGTTGGCTTAGTGAATAAGTCTAATGAATCTTTCACAGGAGTATTGAAAGGCAGTTTTACCAGGCCACAAGCTAGACGGATTTGACCACCTCTGTTTTTGGATTACAGTCAACCTATTTAGACACTTGGCAAAAGATTTCTGGCTGTCAGTATTTAAAGCATGCTTGTCATTTATACCAACTGACCTTTCCTGAAATCATGAGTTATTGAGTTATGTTTTGTTTAAATCTATTCCCATGCCAGAATTTTATCAATATATAAGAAATTTAAGAAGATTAGGTGCCAAAATTCCCAGCACAATACTTGTATATTTTTAGTACCATGCAGAACTAAAATCCCAGGAACTATGAACACTCTAGGTCTTACGTGGTTTATTCCCTCAATCTTTTCAAACATTGAAAGTAGGGGCTACATCGTTATTTGCTTTCTCACTTATGTTTATATCTCGCACATCAGGTTTGCTTAACCACTGATTTTTTTTTTATCCAAGTCTAACAGTGATTATTTAACATGTTTCTGTAAATCATACTTTGTGCTATTAAGTAAAAACCTACGTTATACAGAAGCACATGTCTTTAATGTCTTCAGAAAAAACAGACTTATAATTAATTTAATGTTTGCACTCTGAGATACAACTTAACAGGCCTAAGAAAAGAATGGGAGGCGGCTATTAGTTATTTTTAGCAAAATATTGCCTTTTTCTTGTTCAGAACATGTACGATATGCTCTTTAATTTAACGAATATTTTAAAGATTTAAAAATGCTTTAGAGATGCTTTGTTATTGTAACTGAAAAAATTCTTATTCATAAAATTTCTGAAATTTTTGTATTTTTTTCATACTTACCAGAAGTTGTTTACCAACTTATTTTTGTTTGAGCTGTAATTTTTTCCCTTCTCTTCTTAACCTCTCTTGCAAAAAAAAGAAGTGGATTTCTGCTAATAAATTGAGCAAACATCTAATATTTTATATGTCTTTTGAGCTGTGTAATTTAATATTTGGATACACGATAATTTGTTTTATTATGTAGTTGACAAATGGTGATGGGTATTAGTATTAGTTCAACTATATATATTTATACTGTCTGGGGGATATGTTTTATATTTCTGTGGGAGAAATAATTTGTCAGTGTTTACGAGCTTGTAAAAACCTAGTGTGAGAGCTTAAACATCTAAATAAATAATGAAACGCAGAAAAAAAGGTGTGGAAATTTTTACATGTTTTCTGTGAGACATTTAGTCAACAAATTTAACCTAATGACACGTATTTTTTCTGAATTATATATTTCTAATATTTTCTTCATATTTTCTCCTTCCACTTTGTATGTTTTCACTTTAATAGTTGGACTTACTTGGATTGAACTTTACACCAATCAATTTTCTATAATATTTTCTATATCACTGATTTTACATTAGATTTAGAACATTTTATCAATGTTATCTTACAAAACTTTAAAAGCTAAAAAAGTTAAATCCTTTTAAAACAGTTATAGACTTAGTGAAGAGTTTCAAAAATAATATGTAGTACCACCCTACCTTTTACCCAGTTTTTACTTCTGAGCATTAATCTTCCATTATGTAGAACAATTATCAAAACTAAGAAATTAACCAGTAAAATAGTTTATTTTATATATAATAGTATATATTCTTATTTTTGAGTTTTATGAGTTCTTTATAAATTTTGATTGATAAATGCTTATGTGATATATGGTTTGCAAATATTTTTTTCCAGATCTTTAGATTATCTTTTCATTTTATTAATTAAAACAGTGTCTATCTGATCTAAAAATCATCTCCTTTGTTATGCAGACAATTATTAGTTTAATTTAGTCCCATTTATTTTTGCTTTTATAGCCTAAGCTTTTGGTGTAATATCTAAGAAATCACTACCAAGGCCAATGTCAAGAAGATTTCTTCCAATGTTTTCTTCTAGGAGTTTTATGGTTTCAGGTCTTCCATTTAGATCTTTATCCATTTTGAGTAGATTTTGTGTGCAATCTAGTGTACACATTTTATTCTTCTGCATGTGGAACTTCAGTTTTTCTAGTAGTACTTACTGAATAGACTTTAATTTCCCTATTACTTCTTTGTGTGCTTATCAAAACTTAGTTCACTATATCAGATTTGTTTGGATTTATTATGGGGCTCTCCACTCTGTTCCACAGTTCTATCTGTTTTAATGACTGTCTCATACTGCTCTGATTACTATAGCTTGCAAAGTGAATTTAACAGCATATCAAAAAGATTATACATCATGATGTGGTAATAACACATGGATTTGCATGTGTTATCAGGCCTAACACATGCAGACCAATTAAGGTAATACATTACTAACTACTTTAAAGATAAAAACACATAATCTTCCCAATTGACATAGAAAAACATTTGGCAAAGTTCAACATCTTTCCTTAATAAAAGCTCTTAAGAGTTTATATACAAGCCCAGGTCCAGATGGGTTCACAGCCAAATTCTACCAGACATACAAAGAGGAGCTGGTATCATTCCTTCTGAAACTATTCCAAACAATCCAAAAAGAGGGAATCCTTCCCAAATCATTTTATGAGACCAACATCATCCTGATACCAAAACCCGGCAGAGACTCAGCAAGAAAAGAAAACTTCAGACCAATATCCATGATGAACATAGATGCAAAAATCTTCATAAAATACTGGCAAACTGACTGCAATGGCACATCAAAAAGCCTATCCATCATGATCAAGTTGGATTCATCCCTGGGATGCAAGGCTGGTTCAACATACAAAAGTCTGTAAACAAAATTCACCACATAAACAGAATCAAAGACAAAAACCACATGATATTCTCAATTGATGTAGAGAAGGCCTTTGACAAAATTCAACAGCCCTTTATGCTAAAAACGATCAATAAACTAGGTATTGATGCAACGTAGCTCGAAATAATAAAAGCTATCTATGACAAACCAACAGCCGGTATCATACTGAATGGGCAAAAACTGGAAGCATTCCCTTTGAAATCTGGCACAAGACAAGGATGCCCTCTCTCACCACTCCTATTTAATATAGTACTGGAAGTTCTAGCCAGAGCAATCAGGCAAGAAAAAGAAATAAAGGGTATTCAAATAGGAAAGGAGGAAGTCAGATTGTCTCTATTTGCAGATGACATGATTGCATATCTAGAAGACCCCATCATCTCAGCCCAAAATGTCCTTAAACTGATAAGCAACTTCGGCAAAGTTTCAGGTTACAAAATCAATGTGCAAAAATCACAAGCATTCCTATACACAAATAACAGACTTAAAGAGAGCCAAATCAAGAATGAACTGCCATTCACAATTGCTACCAAGAGAATAAAATACCTAGGAATACAACTACCAAGGAATGTAAAGGACCTCTTCAAGGAGAACTACAAACCGGTGCTCAATGAAATAAGAGAGGACACAAACAGATGGAGAAACATTCCATGTTCATGGTTAGGAAGAATCAATATCGTGAAAATGGCCATACTGCCCAAAGTAATTTACAGATTCAATGCTATCCCCATCAAGCTACCAATGACTTTCTTCACAGAACTGGAAAAAAACCACCTTAAACTTCATATGGAACCAAAAGAGAGCCCGCATAGCCAAGTCAATTCTAAGCAAAAAGAATAAAGCAGGAGGTATCACCCTACCAGACTTCAAACTATACTACAAGGCTACAATAATCAAAACAGCATAGTGCTGCTACCAAAACAGAGATATAGACCAATGGAACAAAACAGAAGAGGCAACACAACACATCTACAAGCATCTGATCTTTGACAAATCTGACAAAAACAAGCAATGGGGAAAAGATTCCCTGTTTAATAAATGGTGTTGGGAAAACTGGCTATCCATGTGCAGAAAGCAGAAACTGGACCCCTTCCTGACACCTTACACTAAAATTAACTCCAGATGGATTGAAGACTTAAACATAAGACCTAACACCATAAAAACCCTAGAAGAAAATCTAGGCAAAACCATTCAGGACATAGGCATATGCAAGGACATCATGACCAAAACACCAAAAGCATTGGCAACAAAAGTCAAAATAGACAAATGGGACTTAATCAAACTCCACAGCTTCTGCACAGCAAAAGAAACATCATTAGAGTGAATCGACAACCAACAGAATGGGAAAAAATTTTTGCAGTCTACCCATCTGACAAAGGGCTGACATCTAGAATCTACAAAGAACTAAAACAAATTTACAAGAAAAAAACAAACAAGCCCATTCAAAAGTGGGCAAAAGTATAAACAGACACTTGACAAAAGAAGACATACATGAGGCCAACAAACATATGAAAAAATGCTCATCATCACTGGTCATTAGAGAAATGCAAATCAAAACTACATGGAGATACCATCTCATGCCAGTTAGAATGGCCATCATTAAAAAATCTGGAGACAACTGATGCTGGAGAGGATGTAAAGAAAGAGGAACACTTTTACACTGTTGGTGGGAGTGTAAATTAGTTCAACCATTGTGGAAGACAGTGTGGCAATTCCTCAAGGACCTGGAAATAGAAATTCCATTTGTCCCAGCAATCCCATTACTGGGTATATATCCAAAGGATTATAAATCATTCTACTATAAGGACACATGCACAAGAATGTTCATTGCAGCACAGTTTATAATAGCAAAAACCTGGAACCAACCCAAATGCCCATCAATGATAGACTGGACAGGGAAAATGTTGCACATATACACCATGTAATATTATGTAGCCATCAAAAACGATGAGTTCGTGTCCTTTGTAGGAACATGGATGAACCTGGAAACCATCATTCTCAGCAAACTGACACAAGAACAGAAAATCAAACACCACATGTTCTCACTCACAGGTGGGTATTGAACAATGAGAACACATGGACACAGGGAGGGGAGCATCACACAGTGGGGTCTGTCGGGAGGAAATAGGGGAGGGACAGCGGGGGATGGGGAGTTGGGGAGGGATAGCATGGGGAGAAATGCCAGATATAGGTGATGGGGAAGAAGGCAGCAAATCACACTGCCGTGTGTGTACCTATGCAACAATCCTGCATGTTCTTCACATGTACCCCAAAACCTAAAATGCAATAAAAAAAAAAGAAAAAGAAAAGAAAAAAAAAGAGTTTAGATATAGAAAGAAAGTTTCTCAATATATAAACATCATTTATGAAAAACCCACAGGTAACATCATAATTAATGCTGAGAAACTGAATGCTTTTAACCTAAGATTTGATACAAGCCAAGAATATCCACTTTCACCACTTCTATTCAACATAGTACTGGAAATATGATTAAGAGCAATCAGACATAGATACATACATACAGAAATGGTACTTACATTGGAAAAAAGAAGTACAATTATCTCTATTTACAGATGACATGATTCTATACTTAGAAAACACAAAACCTCCACCAAAAAGAACTGTTGAAACTAATTAATTCAGTAAAGTTGTAAGATAAAAAAAATCAACAATCACAGTATTTCTATACTAGCTAAAAAAGAAATGAAGAAAACAATCTTATTTATGATAGCACCCAAAAGTAAAATACTTAAAGAATGAACTTAGTTAAGGAAGTAAAAGACCTATACACTGAAAACTGTAAAACATCTGTGAAAGAAATGAAGAGAATGGAATAAATGAAAAATATTCCATGTTCATGCATCAAAAGAATTTATATTGTCGAAATATCCATAATACTCAAATTAATATATAGGTTCAACACAATCTCCTATCAACATTCCAATGACATTTTTCACAGAAATAGAAATAAGCAATACTAAAATTTTTGTGCAACACAAAACACCCGAAGGAGCCAAAGCAATTCTAAAAAAGAATAAACAAGTTGGAGGCATCGCACTTACTGCTTTAAAATTATAGTACAAAGCTACAGTCATAAAACTGCATATTTTTGTTTTTTGACTATTAATTTATTTCTTTTATGTTCTAAGCACATTATTTGTATGATTTCTAGAATTATAAATTTGTTGAGCTCTTTTTTATAGCCCAGAATAAGGTCAGTAAAGCTTATTCCACCTTTGTTAAGTGAAATATTTTGTAAAAGTCAGTCAGTAGTTGATTGAAAGTGCTGTTATGGTCTATTTTAGCCGTTTTTTGTTTGTTTGTTTTGTTTTGTTTTTTCACTAAAACTGCCCTATCAATTACCTAGAAGTGTTGAACTCCTTAAATATAAAATCTGGCTTTTTCTATTTCTTTTTCACATCTACCATTTTATTGTGGTGGGGAACGTTCTATATTTAGTTACGTTCCAATTTCATTATATCATCTTGGAAATATTATGTCCTTTACTCGTGAATATTATTTGAAATGAAAGCTATTTTAGCAGTGATCTTTAAAGATGACACTTTATTTTAAAGTGTCATCTTTATTCATTAATATTTCTATTATACATCTTTCTCCTTCATTTTTTGTTTATGTTATTTGTTGTTTGTCCTTATATTTAAAGTAAGATTCTTATGGACAGCATATATTTGGTTCTTGGATTTTCACCCAATCTGATATTGTCTTTTACTGGTTGGGGAGCTAAGCTAGATTTGATGTTATTGTTGCCATGGTTACTCTGAGGGCATCATACTTTCCAAATTTTGGTAGTGATAACCTGTGTTTAGGGACAGGATTAGTTTTCCAGAGCAGTGCCTGTTAGACTGTTTTAAGTCCTCCCTTTGTGCTATGCCCCAGAGAAAGCCTCTTGGCATGTTTTCTTTTCCTATTCTTCTCAGGAATTTTCTACTGTTACTTCTCATTCAATCTGTTTAATGGTAGGAGGACCAGTGGGGACTGGGCATTCCCTGATACCCTGAATAAGCCTCAGTTTTAGGCATGTTCTACATACCTTAATTTTACAGTGAGACTTGATCTGTTCTCTTTCCCCATCCCCAGCTGTCTTTCTGAGTCCAGTGCCTATTCCTGCTAATCTCCCAGAATTTTTTTTCATGTTTCATTACCATAGATATAATGAGTTTTAAACTTAAGAGTGACAATGTTTATTGACTCTTTCTCTGCAAATTATATAAGGGAAATAATAGGGAGATAAAGCTACAGGATCTGGATGGAGTTTTTTGCCCTGCCCACAAAGGTGCTGCTTCCTACATGATATTGGACATTTTGATGTTATCTGTGAAAGCATAGATGGGTTTGTTCAGAAAATACCTTTCAAATAATAGCAACTTCCTCAAATTCTGTGACCTTCCAGGGATTCCACACTTTGCTTAAAGCAACTTCATACTTGGCCTAAAGCAACTCATCAACTATTCTAGCTGAGTTCTTACAAGTCTACAGTAGATCTACCCTAGCTAAGTATGTGAACTCTCTTCTTTCCCTACAAGTGCCGGTCTTTTTTTAGATTGAAGGCCAGGTCTTTGCTTTGTTTTCTGATGGGTTTTAAAAAAATGAATTTTAAGTTAATCTACTCTATTGCATTAGAAAAGTGAAAGTGGCACTCCTTTTAGCTCTCTATTTTCCCAGAGTAGAAGCTGGAAGTGTTGTATAAAATATTTTTAATTTCCAGAAATCCTTTTTGTTCTCTGACACTTTTAACTGTGAGATGCAATCTGATTTTTCTTTAAAGATATTCTGTGTTTTCTAATCTCCCTAAGAGTGCTTATTAGAATGTGAAATATATTTTATATGTCCGAAATTATTTATTTTTTCTCTAGTATTATTTGCGCTGTTTGTTCATCTCAGAACTTCTATTTTTTTTAAAACTGCTACTTTTTGAATGTCTATTTCTAATTATAAACTGAGGTTAGAATACTTAATGAAAGTAATTGTATTCATATTTTAGTTACTTTCCCAGTAGTCTTACACCTGGAATGAATGACCTGCTTTGAAGTTATTTGTACATATTTAGAAAAAGGTTTTACTTGAATGCATAGGTGAGCAGGTTGCAATATACTGTCATTTCCTTCAAAATCAAAATAAGATGAGATTTACTTTGAATTACTGAAATTTATCTTTAGAGGCCTCATCTATTTCCTAGGAGACTTTTATTTCTTTTTTTAAAAAAAAGTTATTTTATTTTTAATAAGAAGGAAATATCATACTCCATCAGTGACTCTGTAGTACAAAATTCTATGTATCTGTTAACTCTAAATATATGAAATGTCTCTAAAAAGTTTATGAAAATTTATATATGGAAAAGCAATGCATGGAGTTTAAAAATTTTTGCACCAAAATGAACTTGTACTAATTTGCTATCGTGTGTCTCAGCAAGATCTAGTGTGAGGCACTGAGCAGAATAAGACATTGGTTTGAAAAGATTCCCTAACAGAGAAGCATGGATCCACAAAAATTAAAGCAAGAACAAACATCAAATTTATGGTGAAACTTCTGTGGAAGAATTGTGAAATCATGGGTGTTTTACAAAATGTTTATACGTTAATGCCCCAACTAAATTAGCAGTTTAATAATGGATAACTAGCTGATAACTTGTAAGAAGGCGCTAGACAATGTTGAAATTGAAGCCCTCAGTGACAGACCATCCATATCAACTAGTGAGGAAAATAATTAATGTTGTTCTTGTCCTTATTGAGGAAAAACAATTATTAACCAGTCTGGGCAACGTAGGGAAACCTCATCCTTACAAAAGATAAAAAAAAAAAATAGCTGGTCTTGGTTGTGTTTGCCTGTGAGCTGTGTTTGTTGTGAGCTGCTCTGCAGGCTCAGTTGAGAGAACCACTGTAGCGAAGAAGCAGTCAAGGCTGCAGGGAGCTGTGACTGAGCCACTGCACTTCAGCCTGGGTGACAGAGCAAGACTCTGTCTCAAAAACAAAACACGAAACAGCATAAAACAATAGCCAACGCCACAGACATTTCAATTGGTTCAGCTTACACAATTCTGACTGAAACATTTAAGTTGGGAAATTTTCTGTTTGATGGGTGTGAAACCATTGCACCCACACCAGCTGCAAACAAAAGCAGAGCTTTCAATCAAAATTTTAAACAACTGAGATCAAGAATTTGATCAAAGAATTTCTTCAAAGAATTTATAATAGAAGGTGAAACATGGCTTTTCCAGCATGATCCTGAAGACAAAGCACAATCAAAACAATGGCTACCAAGAGGAGGAAGTTTTCTAGTCAAAGCAAAAGTAGACTGGTCAATTGCAAAGATCATGGCAACAGTTTTATAGGATGCTCAAGACATTTTGCTTGTTGATTTTCTGGTTAACCAAAGAATAATAACATCTACTTATCATGAGAATGTTTTAAGAATGTTCGCCAGCTTTAGCAGAACACACACCTGGGAAAGTTTCAACAGACAGTCCTTCTCCATCATGAAAATGCTCTTGCTTATTTCTCTCATGAAACAAGAGTAATTTAGTGAGAATTTTGATGGGAAATTATTAGGCATACACTTTACAGTCCTGATTTGACTTTTTCTAGCATTTCTTGTTTCCTAATTAAAAAAAAATCTGTAATGGGTACCCATTTTTCTTCAGTTAATGATGTAAAAAGATGGCTTTGATATGGTTAAATTACCAGGACCCTCAGTTCTTTAGGGATCAACTAAAAGGCTGGTATAACTGCTTTCAAAATTGCCTTGACCTTCATGGAGATTTTGTTGGGAAATAAAGTTTTATATTTTTTATTTTTGTTATTTAATTTCATTTTTTCCACAAATATTATGAAGTTATACTTGAGATCCTTGAGTAGAATGGGTTTTACAACTAGCGGAGATTTGTATTGTGCTTATTTGGATCTACTGGTCTGCAGCTTTCTCCAGTTTGTTTTATTTAGTTCTTTAATCCCATCTTTTTTATATTATTTAGAGATTTTGTGGGGGAAAAACTATTTAGGCAGTGTGAAATATTCTCTATGTTTTTATGAATTTTACCTATCCCATTAAATATTTATTGTAATTTAAGTAGAGTTTTAGGGTGAAAACAAATGTAAGTATAATTTTTCAGGCCACCATCTTGAACTAAAAATTATCATTGATTTTTTAAGCTGCTATCTTTATTTTGTAGAAAAAGAAATAAAATTATTTTAATGGTTAGAAAAAATGGTGATGTGCTGTAAACTTGGTGTTCTGATTACAACCTGCAACTTAAATTTGTAAAAATATTCATATTTCATCTGCTTTATAAAAATTAAACAAAGTTGCTTGAAAATATATAGTAGTCATAAGGCGTTATACAGAGAAGAAAAAACAGCCTCTCTATCAAATATCCTATAAGGAATTCTCCCATAATTTCCAACTTTTATAGAACATTTTACCTCACCACAGAACTATATAAGCACCTGATCTTTTTTTCTTCACTCTTAAGAGTACTTAGGTACAAAAGGGATAAATGGCATCCTCTGGGTATAGTCTGAGTAAAATGAAATTCGAATAAAAATCTTAACCTGAGGGCTTAATAAGGACTGTCACCGCAGTCAAATAAAGGCAATACACAAAGTAACAACAGCAGAAGCAACAACAATAAGCAAACCACTACAATTTTTAAAATTGCCTTTGAAGAAATCAGAAGCTGAAGATTAGCAATACAGAATGAGAATCTAAGATTTCAATCTCTACTTGTCTTGGAAAGTGAAACAATGTTCAGAACTTAGCAGTATCTTTTCTTTCTCATTTTATTTATGGTAATCAATGTCTTTGTTTTAGTTGTAGGTAGTAGAATAGCACAATTCTAGATATATTTCTCAACTGGGTTTCACTTGGCAGCCATTTTAAGAAATATTTGTTCTTTTCTTTTAAGGTTTCTGCTTTGTTTTAGAGAATTCAAAGATTGCAGCAGGAATTCTTTTTTTTTTTTTTTTCCTTGCTGGACAGTTAATGTTAGTAAGTTAGTTTATAGGAATAATTTCCTTGCAGTCCCTAAGTGTCTAGCACTCATTTGTTCCCCTCATGATCTCCTTGTCAATTCTTAAATTTATTGTGAGGGAAATCTGTGAAATCCAATCAATCTATGTCGGTTTTATATATGCATTTCCAACTTGCTGAGATGTGAAGAAAACATCTGTGATCAAAAAAAGGAGGAAGGGAAAGTGAAGCCCATCAGGATAAACAATCAAGAATAAAATGCATTTCATTTATTAATCAAACAACAAATCAGTATTTTCAAAGTATACAATGAAGCATTCATAAAACAAGATAGGATACCATAGTATACTTTAAGTTGGTGAACATGCTAAGATGTTTTCTCTTCCCTGCATGTGCTGAAGGATGAGAGCAGCTCATATACACAGACCTGGAGAAGTCTGGTATATCTTTCTCTTGGAGACCCCACAAACTGTGGTGAACCAGAAAGGCTACCTTAGTGTCTTGCTTAGAGGTGAGCTTGCTTAGAGCTTCATCAGAATTCTGTGGTCAAGAGCAAGGGTGGACATCTCCTGTAGTATACTCAGCCCAGTGGCACATGTAAGAATCTAAAAGAAGGTTTAAGGATTAACCATTAAAGATGTGTTTTCAAGATATGAAAATTATAAATATGATGAGATCCTCTCTTGAAGGTTTGAAAACCTAAAATACCTAAGCACAATTTGTAGAGTTCAATAAAATATAAAGACAACAATTTGGAAACATACCACAGGAAATATTCTTTGCCTTCTTATTCTTTAAAAAGAGCCTACCTGTATTGTACCCTAAATTTTATAAACATGATTCTGAATCAGGGAGTGTCAGGAGCCAGATATTCACAGGGTTACGTCTTCATTTATCTCACTCAGGTAAAAAAATTACAGTACAGAACAATGGGGCTACCCGATGCTTAATTTTATATCATGACTTTTATTTAGAATGAGCTGGTTAGCAGGAAAATCTAGGCTTTCAAGTGTCACCTTTGACTTTCTAATCTGTTCCTTTTCCTCCACTCGATGTTACTCTGAGTTGTCCTAAGGCTGTGTTACTACACAGTGAGTGCTGTTCCCAGGACTTTCATCTTCTGTGTATTTACATTAAACATATCATGAAATAAAACACTATTCTAGAATTTAGAAGATTGTTTCTTCACAGAAGTAATTAATAGATAGATACGTATATTTGTGAAGAGACAGGCTTTTCCTAGGGAAACAGTGTTTAGGACATAGTGCTGGCCAAAATAAAATTGAATAGTCTCACATCTGTCATGTCCTGACCATCTAAGAGATGAACCTTAGGTGTTTATTATATTAAATTATCCTGGAGGTTAAAATGATTCCTACAGTCTTCCTCAGCTAGCTAAGGTCCTTAAAACCAGAAAGTGAGACCACATTCACTTGAACCACTGCATTGCCTAGCTGCCTGGGTTAGGCACATGGAAGACCCCTAAAAAATATTTGTAAAAATTAGTGAATAGATGGATGGATGGAAGGATGGATGGATGGATGGATGGATGAACAAGTAAACAACAAAGCAGTTAGTTGCAATCTAACTAGTTTCCCAAACATAACATAAGTTATAACTTACTTACTTTTTAAATGAAATATGCATTATGTTTCACCACTAGATTAGAGTGCATCATCAGCCTCTTTTTGGCCATGTCTGTTTCATCAGTGCCTAAGGAGCTAAATCAAGTGGAAAGCTTTATCTGAAATCCAGAAGTCTTATCCACTGAGCACATAAAGTGGAATACATGTTACATTTAATGAAAACATACATGGATTGCCATCCTAGAGCCCTGGCTAAATTATCTAACTCTCAGATGACTGTGTTCTACCTACTTAACTTCTCTATGCAGCAACTACTACTTTTAGTGTTTTTCTCCATCCTTTAACTAACATTTAAAATTATTTTACACTTTCATTTGTAGCTACCTGGAAGTGAAATGCAACAGCTATTTTTGTGGTGGTTAGAGTGGTCCCTGAAGAAATGCATTTAAATTTGCAAAGTACTTTAGTTCCTTTTGAGACTTAAATTACTACTCCCTGAATGTATCATACTGCAACTGCCAATGCTGCTATAAACTAATGTACTGAGAAAGATTATAGACTTGTCTAAGATTACTTTCTTTGTTGTCATTTTTGCCATTCATTTTCTACCAATTTTCTTCTTTCCATATTAAGTGAAAAATGTTTAAGGAATATACCGTCTTTCCCCATTCCAGAGCCAAACTACCTAAGCAGATTAAAATATTTGACTATTTTGGAATACCAGTTTCATCTCCAATATATTATTTTCCATTTGGAAACAATTTATACATGATAAAAAGGGAAATGACTTATAATAATTAGCCAGTGAACTCAAACTAGGCAGTAGTAACTTCATGGTTCATATTACGTTCTCTACACAAATGTCATCCAAACATTTGGTTTCAGTTGGTTTATTTTGGAGAGGTTCCACAGTAAGAAAATTTTGTCTGTCTGTGACAGTCAAAACAGTCCTTCCAATCTGCTTTATTAGTTGCTTTAGTGCAGCATTGGAGCCTTGTAAGAGAAAAAAAAGAAAAACAAAAGTAATCACTGAATTATTGGAAAGGAGTATTGAGACAAATGCTTTATGTTACTGTTAAACCCGAGACTCTAGAGGAAGAAAACAGAGAAGATACCTGTTACAGATGGAGTGAGATTAATGTGTATGCCCTCTAGAATTTCCTGATATTTCCATATAGATTATGTAACTTTTAAGAAAAATGTTGAAACTCCAATCAAAATTCTTTTCTGAGAAAATTTCTCAATTAACTCTGCTTATTTATGCAGTCTTCCCTTTGCACCTAACTACTCTTAATCATAGTTGTTTTCTATGTTCTAAGTTGCTTTATAAATGTGTGAATATTGTGTTAAGTACATTCCTTTTACTTCCCAATTTGTTGAAAACTCAAATTAAAAAAAAAAAAAATAGGATGGGTGTCCTCTGTGTTGTCCAATATTTAATAATCTATTACACTAACAATCTCAGATATAATCTCTTTCCCAGTTTTATTTACCGAAGAGTGATTATTGATATGTACTCAAAAATTAAATATGAGCAATATGAACTTTCCATCACAACTGGAATTGATCAATTGAGATCATAAATTTAAAATGTAAGTATGCCTTTAACACGAATTACATATTTTTGGTTTCACTGTTAGAAAATATAATTAAAGTATTACACAATTTCAAAAATAAAAAAGTAAAATTTACTTGCCTAATATGTCACAAATTTTTCTTTTTAGTTTTGTATTTTACTAAGTGACATAAATGGCACATATTGCTGAATTTGTTCTTTGCATATCATTAATTTATTTGAAAATTGAATTAATACTCAAAAGATCAAAATATAATTGCAACTATATAAGGAAATAAAACACATATTTATATTTTCATTTAGCATTTTGTTCTTTCCTTTAATAGCACCTTTTCTCTTTTATGAGTTAGACATTCCAACTTTGGGCATCTTCCAAGTGCCTAGCCTGGGAAAATTGTTCTTTGTCTGCCTCTTTTAATCTTTTAATTCCTTGTTGAGTCTAAATGATGACACTATGTTCTAAATGTAAGTTACTTACTACCTAAAAATTCTACCTAATCACTGCCTTTGTTTAATCACTTCATCACTCATCACTTTATATTATTTTACTAGTTTCTTTGACTCTTTTAGATTCTTACTCCCTCAGCAAATTTTAGTTTGCTGTTGCATTTTGAAACATTTCTTCAACTAACCTATTTTTGAAGTACTATCTTATTAGGATTTCTCCAACATATAACAACTACTGCCAAGACTTTTTTGCAGGTTCCCTTCAAATAGCTTTTCTTTTCTTCTGAGCCAAACACTTTAGCCTAGGTAATGCTATAAGAACAGATTCTGAATCTCAATGGTTTACCGGAATAAAACTTTGATTTTCTCTCATAGTACATGTCCAGTGCTGGCTATCAAGGAGCTTTGTTCGGCTTCATCACTCAGGAGCTCAGTAAAGGAAGAGTTATCTCCATATACTACCATGACCACTGTAACCCTTAGGGATAAGTTTAGGAGACTGGTGAATCACCACTCCCTTTCACTGTTCCTAAACAACAGTTTCTATTTATGTCACATAAACTACTATGCTATCTATTTATTCAAGTCACATGACATTAGACTTGAAATGGGATACAGAAGTGCAATCTCACAATCTGACCAGAGGGAAGAAATATTTTGAAACAAACATTAGAAATATTTTATGAATAAATTTTGGCATTTGCACATTGCACTCCAGTCTAGTTAACATAAGCAAATACCTAAATTTGTTATTGATGGAGGATTTTTCTTCTTGGGCACTTTGCAAACAGGGGACCCCTTGCCAGTGATGCTTTGCCTGGGCCTTGCTCAGCCACACTGGCATGCCCCAGCTCACCTCTGTAATAGCTTGTACCTGCATTTGAAGGTTCCTGAGCTTTTGTACTATGCCCAAGATAAATGAGGACATGCTGGACATTGAAGGGTGAGGAGAGCAGAGAAGAATTTTATTGAGCAACAAAGCAGCTCTCAGAGGAAAGGGGATATCACAAGCGGTTCCCCTACCCAAAAGTGGGAAAGTTCCGAGAGTAGTTGGGTCCAGGGCCTTTTATGGCCTCAGAATGGGGAGTGTGTACTGATTGGTTTGTGATTATGCAAAAAAAGTTAAAGCAAAAACAACACTCAAAAGTGGGCATGACAGTGTAGAAAAACCAATTAGGAAAGCATGGGTATGTGTAAAATAGGTGAAGGGTGGGGACCAATCCGAGGAAAGTGCACCAAATGGGAAGACAAGTTCTCAATCTGGTCCAAGGATTTAACTTGCAGCTTGGGTTTCAGGCTTTAAACTGTCTTTGGCTTAGAGGTGGGGTTTCACCGGGAACCTGCCCCAATCTGCGTAGGCATCTGGCTGCCTCCTGCCACTCTCATTATTATGTTTTAGTCTCTGTTTTCTTTTCATTACTTTAATCATCACACCAAATTTGTTTAGTTAATACTAGTATCATTTTTATCTTATATTTAGGGTTCACTGAAACTCACAGGTTAAAGAATTGACAAAATTCAGGATGGCAGAGTTAGATTGAAACTTCATTTGTCAGATGCAAAAATCATTACATTAAATTTACCCTCTTAAAATTAATATGTAATATTTGAACTAATATGAATGACTTCATAGCAAAGCCCATGCAAATTAGAGATCTTACGCATTTTTAACATTTATTAGTAACTTTAAGGATGCAGGCAATCAAGCGACACAGGGGAAGGAGGGAGAATTCTAAAGACAAAAGGGAAGCTCCCAGATTCTTCCTTCCTGCATGGGGCGTGTTCTTCTGGAATAGTAGAAAAGATATATAAGTGACGCTTATGAGATTATCTCACATAGCAGGAAAACCTTCAGTTATAAAACATTTATATTTTATATCTTAGAGAGTTATAGAACTTAGCCAATATTTTCTAAGGAGCTTTGACTCACAATAGATTCTGGTTTATTTTACTATTACTATGATACCATAATGGTGAATATGTGTCATTCCACATTTGTCCAAACTCATAGAATTTTTTACTAATTAAAATATTTTTACCTAGTGTGATCAACTTAACCAACTCAACCACATCAGATAAACAATTCATATATAATAATTATATATTTTAATGCTTTAAATTAAAAATATTGAGTTTATTTTAAATGACATATAAGCTGAAATTACTTATGTTTCAGTTAAATAAATATTATCTAAACAAATCAAAAACAGATTTACTGAACAAAGACAATTAGCAGAATAATAGCAAGACTGGTTATACTAATAATATATGTGAAAAAATGATAATGTTTTTAAATGTTTCCTTCTTTAATCTGAAATGCAATTTATTATACCTCTTTATTTTTATGTACATTTTTATGTCTGATTAATTTTGCTCCTAATTATGTATGCAAGATTCATTTTGTGGTATATATCTAGTTCACTCATTTTCTAGACTATTGAGTGTTACATAAATTCCAAAATTAATTAACATTTTAATGTTCTTAACATTTAGATTATTTCTAGCTTTAAGCTATTATAAAAATTGCTGTTGCATGCATACACACACAAAATACCTGTATTTCTGTTGACCGTTTACCTAGAAAGGATAGATATGCTGAATTACAGGTTGTGTAAGACAGATTGTCTGCAAAGATAGTCACCAACAATTCCTCTCATGCTTGAATGTTTTTTAACTCTTTTGAAACTCTTCATTATATATTTAAATCATATAGGCTATACTATTGAGCTTTCATGACGCATAAATGTAAGACTTCTTCAAAAACCAACATCCTATAAGGACAGTAAAAAAAAAACCAGTGGTTGTCATGGGTTGGAGGGAGGGAGAAATGAATAGTTGTAATGCACAGGATATTTAGGACAGTAAAACTCTTCTGCATGATACCATGATGTTGAATATGTGTCATTCCACATTCGTCCAAACTCATAGAATACACAACACACAGAATGAACTATGTAAACTATGGATTCTAGGTGATGAAAATGTATCAGTTGATTTTATCAGTTGTAGCAAATGTATCCCTTAGTGGGCGATGTTTAGGTTGGGGGAGCTTGTGCATGTGTGGGGGAAGTGAATATATGGGAAATATCTGTAACTTCTGCTCAATTGTGAGAGTGAATCTAAAACTGCTATAAAAATCAAGTCTATTAAAAAGATCAGAAAAGGAAGAACATAAATACTATAGTATTAATTAAAGAGGTATTATCTATGCTTAATAATGAGTAACAATGACATAGTTCTTTGTATCACCTGGCAAAGTTGACTACGTTTTCTTTTTTTTTTTTTTTTCCAGTAATTACATCTCTAAATTGACTGAAGCATTTAGAACATTCTTCTTTTCTTTTATGTAGTGTTAAATTTCAGTTCAGTCAAAAAGGGAATTCATTTTGACTTGTACCTCTGCTCTTATCAAGCCGAGAGCACACTGATTTCTGGTGTCAGCCAATGTAATGACTTCAAACTAAATAGTCTCTCAACAAAATCATTTGAGAATGAAATATTTAGGATTTTACCTACTAGCAGCAGCAGGTTAGGCTGGTAGAAATCCTTTTTCATTACTCTGAAAATATTTACCCACATTATATCTACAGGCTTGTTTTGGTAGACTAGCTGTTTGTTAATCAGGTTCTTTGTGTCTGTTCATTATATATGCTATTAATGTCTAAAATGCCCATTATTTTTAAACACTGTGAAGCATATTGAATGTTTTCGTAAGCTGAGCTTCTATTGTTCAGTGAAATTTGTTTAGAGAAAGAGAGGTAATTTGAACTCTTGGATTGAAGCTGGATTCCAAATAAGTTATAATTTTGATAAAGAAGTTTAGAAAGTCTTATTTAACTTAGCTGGTGGCTTGTGACGTGTGTGTGTATATGTTCAAGAACAAACTTATTTCTAAAAAAAATGAATCATTTTATTTTTACTGCCTGAGTTTTGTTGTAACCTACACTAACATCAGTGAGGTATAATCAATTCATATTTTCTAGACTGCCTCCTTATGGCTGCTTCAAAAATCATCAAATAGATTTTGAGAAATAGCATATAAATGTCTATCTTACTGTAATTCTTTTTCTCCATTCTTATTCTCAACATGTTCTCAAAATAGAGTATAACATTCTTCTTGCTCTGCACTTTGAAAATGTGATTTCATATTAGGTCAGTATTGTAATATTTATTCTATTACTGGCCACAGCGATAGCAGTCTTGTAGGCACACACCCAGAATTTTATCTACTACTATTTTTATAATGTAAAAAGTCTCAATAAATGATTCTGCAAGTTTTTAGAATACCAAAATATCCCCCAAAATTATCATTATGGCATTTTTACTATCACAGGTACACTAATCACACCCCTTTTTAGGGGTGAAGGCTCTAAAGTTTGGAGGATATTTAGTACATAAGATCTTATCTCTTTATTTCTTAAGAACTCTGTAGGTAAAAGTGAAATTTGCCAAAATTTGTATTTTTACTATCTACTGAATATTCATATTGATGTGCAAAGTCTAGTTTACATTTGGACAAGATATCAGTGATTTTTATTTTATGTTTTTTGCAGCTTTACTAAAATCTTTCAGAAATAGATTATATAAAACTGTATTTTTCAAACCAAAATATGAAAGGGGAGTTTTATCGTTGCTCTTATTGGACACATTAGTTGATATACTGTAAAAAACATGATTCTTAATAATGTGGGACATATGAGCTGTATTTGTAGAAGACAAACACACTTTTTACCAAATCCACCTTTTCTTCATACCCAGGTGCAACCTCTGAAATAGTAAATGTTGCTTTACCCAGATTCATGAAACAATCAAAATAACTATAGGATAATCTGTATTTGCCCATGTAATACACACACATTAATGCAGCTGGCATTACTTGTGACTGGGCCTTGTACGGGAGATGAAAACCTTTGCTTGATTTAAAAGTACATATGTCTCATCCTAGACCTGTGAAGGTCAGTATATATGTGTACTTCCATATCCACTTCTCCCCCATGTCCAATCCCAAATTCCTTTCTGCATATTTTGCAATATACTCTGTCTTGATTATTTATCTCCCAAATTCAGGAGCATATGACCTTCTATCTGTCATTAAAATAACGGATCTATTTAGCCTGCATTTATGGTGATGCACGGATCATGCTGGCATTGGTATTTTAATGGTTCTCATTTTCATTATCTGAACTTTTATAAAACATGATCACGATCACAATATTCAAATTATGAAAGTATCATTATCTTGACAGCATAACATTTTATGTGCAGGCAATGTCAAACAACTGTTAACACGAAGGATTATAATACACTTAATTTGTTCACTTAAGTCTCATTACTTCGAGAGATGTAACAATGGGTGATCCATTATGCGAGGCACCAATTACCTTGCCAACATCACCTTTTATGGAACAAAACAGCAACAGCAACTGTGAAAGATGGAAAATCCATGCCCTATACATTCAGCACTGAAAACATATTACTTTTATCTCTTGTTTTGGGGGCTACTGTATGAGTTTTATATTCTCTCTACTCTACCTCCCAGCACCCCTCACATCCACATCTCAGCATTCATACCTCAAAACAAGTATATTTTGAATCCCAATGAGGGATATCCTGTGACACTGAATTTTCAGTGCTAAGACAAAATCATTCCTAGGCAAACCAAGAAAATTGTTCTCCCTACCTTATGACAAGTATATACTGCAAAGGGTGCTCTGCAGATAAGATACCTTTCTCTGAGCAAATATTAGTAGTATGTTTTTCCAGAGATATGATTGACATAATAATGATACTTGGTTACCTGTCTTCCTTTTACTTCGTTGAGAATCCCTCCCTATAAAGGTCATGAATGAATTATAGTTCAGCTCCTTTAGCTCCTTCCTCCTTATATGGAGAAATAAAAATCATATCTACATATTTGTATGTGTATACATACATACATTATGCATAAATTAATGTCATATAATTGTATTTTTTATTATAGAAAAATTAAATTCTTACAAAAGAGGAAAAAATAGTATAATGAACCAACAGTTATCTACTCATGGCCACTCTTAAAGAGTTAAAGACTCACTTTTCAAATATAACCACAATATTATCACAATATCACAACAAAAAGAAAAAATGCAGTAATAGTTTACTAGCATACAATATCTTATTGTGATAGAAGCAGGAGGAAGATAAATTCTTAGCAGATAGGGACGAGTCCCTGGTGAAACCCCACCTTCAAGCCAAAAAGCCTGAAACACACGGCCCAAAATGAGAACTTCTATGCCTTTTTGCCCACTCTCTCCTGATTAGTTCCTTCTGAATAATGCCTTTTTTCCAATCAAACGTTGCCTTTTCCAAAACTACCTATGGCCTCCTCCCATTCTGTGCCTATAAAGATGCAGACTTAGTCGGTAGAGAGAGATGGCTTGACTGGAGACAGGTGACTTGATTTCAAAGGGATGGCTAGACTTTGGAGGATAGATGGCTTGACTTCAGAAAGACAGCTTAACTTAGGGGAAGAGAAAACTAGACTGTGGGGAAGAGATAGCCAGACTTCAAGGGAAGTCAACCTGCCTGTCCTGTCCCCTCTCTAGCTCCCCTCTCCACTAAGAGCCATTTCCATTGCTAGAAAAGATTCTCCACCTTCACCATCGTTCAGGTGTCTGTGCAACCTCATTCTTCTTGGGTGCCAGACAAAAGCTTGGGACCCACCAAGTGGGTTTACCCAAAAAAGGCTGTCACACTGGCCCCTTGCCCTTGCAGGCAGAGGTCAGCTTCCCCACATGACAAGACAATGGGCCCACTGAGCTGATAATACACTGCTGTCTATGGATGGCAGCACTAAGAGACCACTGTAACACACCTCTGCGGCTTCAGGGTCGTAGGCACTCCCACCTGGACACCACTGCAAGCCCCTCGTGGTGCAGCCAGCCTCACTTGCTTGCCTCACGTGCTCCCTCCTGCAAGGGGTTAACTATAGCAAGCCAAGTAAACATGGCACCCGTGTTGTAAGTCTGATGAAGGGGTCATGAAAAATCTTGCATCCACTTGTGTTCAAATACCCAATTTCCACATACATATATTTCTTTACAATTTTTATAAATCAATATTTTTGCTTTCTCTATTTTAATTTTTTTGCAATGTGTTTGCTAAAGAGACAAGTTGTTTTATCCTGTAGTTTCTTAAATTCTGAATCTTGCTGATTGTATCAGTACAGTGATTATTATATTACAGAGTTCATCTCTCTCTCACATTTCCTGTTTTTCTCTAGTTTTATCTAGAGGCTTCACCATATTTTGGTTCTAACATTTTTTTGAAAATAACTTTATAAGTGATATAGAGCACACATTAAATTATTGTTCTTATTTTTTTGGTGTTAGCAGTGATTGATATTTATTGCCTAGATTCATTATTTTATTATTTAGTAACTTGCAAAGTGGTAATATCCAAATTCTATTTTTTTCTACTTCATTCAGCAGCAATACATCTAAAAGATGAAACTTCCCATCTTTATTTGATTTTATTCACATGTAATTACCAGAGGAAAGGCAAAAAAATGCTTGTTTTTGTTGGTAGTTTGTGTCTTTTTTTTTTTCACTTTTACAAGTTTTCAAAATAACTTGGTTTCCTGATAAATGCCCCAAGACTGTCAACAATTTTTACCATTATGATCTTATGAACTAAATATATTTTATGTGTTGTAGTATATTTCGGATATCTTAGTGATGCTCAATTTTTCCAGATTAGCTAGTGGAAACCTTTTGAAGTTGGCTCCTGAGTCCTTTAATGCTAAAATAATATTAACCTTTGAAAGCTTTCTTGTTTTATATCCTGACAAAATGTTCCATGTACTTATTTTGTATTTTCTTCCCCAGACTTGGAATAAGCTGTTTGTTTAAAGAACACTGGGTCCTTTAGTGAAACATTGTATTTGGACAATAAAATCTGATCTTCTGGAAACAAATGTACATTTTTATGTGTGACCTTTTGACACACACACAAAATACTCTGCAATTAAAAATGACTTTTAAGCAAAACCAAGCTTTACTTTTTTCTCTTTAGCACAGTAGTCTTTTTTTTTCCACTTTGTTTGAGACTGTGTCTTGCTCTGTCACCAGGCTGGAGTGCAATCTCAGTTCACTACAATCTCCACCTACCAAGTTCAAGCAATTCTCATGCCTCAGCCACCCAAGAAGCTGGAATTACAGGCATTACCACCACACCCAGCTAATTTTTGTGTATTTAGTTGATTTGAGATTTCACTGTGTTGTCCTGGCTGGTCTCAAACTCCTGACCCCAAATGATCCGCCTACCTAGTCACCCAAAATACTGCAGCTACTGCACCCAGCCACAGTAGTCTTATTCAATGAAAATTCATGATCTATATCTCTCTGCAAACTAGGAATACAAAGGAACTTCCATTAAATACTTATCACTAACATTACACTTAGTGATAAAAGACTGAATTTTTCCCCTAAGACTTGGGATTCAGGTACTGATGTGCTTACTCAATATTTACATTCAAGATTTTCCTGAATGTACTAATCAGTGCAATAAGGCAAGAATATGAAATTAAAGTACATAGCGGGAAAAAGAAGTAAGCCTTTATTCTCAGGCAAAATGATCACATACATAGAAAACCCTAAGGAATTTACCCAAAAAGTCACAGAAACTGAGTATAGTACAGTCACAGAACACAGGTCAATAATAAAGTCAATGATATTTCTACAAGAAAATGAAATTAAGTGGCATTCTGGGAAAGCCAATACTACAGAGATGAAAGAAAGGTTAGTGATTTCCAGAGATTAAGGAAAGGGAAAGTGATTACAAATGACATGTGCAGGGAAAGTTTTATGGTAAAGGAATTATTCTATGTGGTATTGGGTAGTGAATACATGACTTTCTGTGTTCAGGAAACCCCATGAAAATGCAAATCATAAAGAGTGAACTTTAGTGGATGCTAAAAGAAAGCAACCAACATGTCAAGAGATACCAGGAAGAAATGTAAACTGTGGCAAACGAAGCTAGCCGTATTATAAATATATGTTATAACAGCACGAAAATGAGTGGGGAAACACTGACCTAAATAACTTTGGAAAATGGTGCTTGGGTTGGAGATTTAATACTAAATGTAAAAGAAACTGTACACAAACATAGTACCCTAACTGGCATCTGTATTTATCATGATTATACTGGTTAATAAACTTCTGAAACTGCTTTACATGTATACTGGGATAACGAATATGAACAGTGGATGCTGAGAGCCAAGTTTCTCACTCTGAAAAAAGGAAGTTAAAAAGAAGCAAGCAAGAAAGACTAGAAGCCTGTGGGATACTGAATTACTATCAGAGATATCAGTGTGGATTCATAATTAGCTATATTCATATTCAAATGGATAAATATAGAAACAATTATAAATATGTATATACACATATGTTAATATACATACATATATTACCTAGCTTTATCTCCTGAAAGGACCTAAGAACAATTGAACCTTGTAGCAAGGTTCATACTCAATGCCTAGTAAAAGAAACTCGGCTCCCCTGAAGAAATGACTGACACTAGGAAAGTGACAGGGAAAATATTATAAAATGAACCTAGCGCATTTGTAGCACCAGAAAATAAACAACTACGTAAATATAAGGCTCTAAAATTTTAAGGAAATGCTTTAAAAATAAAAGAATGAAGATTTATAAAATCAAAAGTATGGGATATGTCAAATGGATACAGGAGCAAACATGAAAGAGCTCCTTATGGCCAAATCTAGAACAAGTTGAGCAACAAAATAAATAATGTAGTATTATATTCCAACACATAAGCATCCCTAAGTCTATACTTATATACAAATGATTGAGTAAATACATGAATAGAGGAAAAGAAAAAACATACTTTTACGAAAAATTTCATTTAATATATATAGGCACTTCCCACCTCCTGGCAGATCTTAATTAGCTCCTTCCCTTTCAGAGTTGGATGACTGAGGATATGCTAATAAATGCAGAAATGTGGATGAATCTCAAAAACGTTATATTAAGCAAATGAAGCCGGAACAGAAGGCTACATGCTGTGTGATTACATTTATAGGAAACTCTAAAAATGACAAATCTATCTCTATTGACATAAGTAAAGCAGTAGTTTTTCTGAGACTGGGAAGGGAGAAATTGGGAAAGATCACTAAAGGTCTTTTATTGGTGATGAAAATAGTTCATAGTCTAATTTGGCTGTGGTTATACAAATATATGTATGTATATATAAACTGAAAAAAATAAAGACAAGTGGGTTCATTTTATTACATGTAAACTGGTTCTCATTAAATTTGATTAATAATCATATTTTTAAGAGCCCTATTGTTCTCTTATTTTAAAATTGGTATATCTTCCCTTCATTTTTTCTTTAAAGACACGATTTTCTCTTTAAAATCCAGGCAGTCGTTCTTTCTTTCATTATTAAAATCTCAGCTACTTCATGCAGTCTTTCCAAAAGCCCCAAACCTTCTGTGAACATCTTATCAAAATACTTAATGCACCTGTAATTATTTCATATAAGAAGGAAATGGGTATATTTATCTAAGAACTCTTTATAATTACTAAGATCCATCTTGAATTATGTATTTACATTTCTCAATATATTTGAAAAATTTATTCTCAATCTCTGTAGTTGTATGGTTTCAGGATTTAGAGTTCAGTTAACACTCAAGCTTTGCAAACAGCAAATAAATGTTTAAGGCTTATTTCTGGTTGATTTTAATGCTGGTAGCTTTTACATATACAGTATTCGGGAGAAATAGTAACCACTTTTATAATTTGGGATATTTACAAGAACTGTTCAAGCACTGTTTTAACCCAAAAAACCTGGAACCTACGTGCAATTCCACTTAAACCATTCCTTACTGACCTATCATAAGTGAAATTAATGCAATGACCAAGACCCTGTGCCTGTTGATTTATAATCTGCCAAAGTGCCAAACACTCGTTCATCTGATTCTAGAGAGAAAAGTGTAAGTTTAACATTACAATATATCATAAATTATTTTGTCTTTTATACCAGAATTACATTCAATTAATTTTTTTTTGAAATTTTAAATTATTGATAAAATATTAGGCAAACATTTAATCTGTCTATATATTGGGTGTTTCCATAATTATTCTCCTTCTATATACATGCTTTAAAAATATTCAAATTCACAAATATAATTTGAAATACAAATTATGGTTTCACAGCTTGTACACAAAATTTGATAAAATGCAGAGATAAATACCACTTTATTATTGAAAACATTTCTAAAGTAGTTCTCAAACTTTTTATGCTTGAAATTCACTTTCAAATGCTTAAAACTGGACACTATATTTGAGAGAATTAAGTAATTCAAACACCTCTGCACAAATGAGGAATAACTACAATACAATTGCTGCTAGTGTATAACAATGTTACATAATATACGTAAATACTCTAGTTATTGCAGTGCTCAGTGTATATTGTTTGTCTATGAAGTCACTTTCAAGGCATGCCACATAACCTCTCTGGGACATTGTTATGCTCATTTATATTATAAATATATACAAGTAAATGATCTCCTCAAATCTTTTTTTGTGAAAAAATCATTCTCCAAAAACTAATTTGATGTCCTTTCACTTTCTGTGTACATCTGGCGTTTCTGTTGCATGAAATTATACATATTCAATTATCATGAAAAGAAAAGTATTGAGAAGGGAAGTCATGCTTCTGTTTTAAAGATAGGCACTGTTATGGGTTGAATATTTTTCTCCCTGGTGTGGTTTGGCTCCCTGTCCCCAACCCAAATTTCACCTTGTGACTCCATGATTCCCATGTGTTGTGGGAGGGACCTGATGGGAGATGATTGAATCAGGGGGTGAGTCTTTCCTGTACTGTTCTTGTGATGATGAGTGGGTCTCATAAGATCTCATGGTTTTAAAAATGGGAGTTTGCCTGCGCAGGCTGTCTCTTTGTCTGCTGCCATCCATGTAAGATATGACTTGCTCCTCCTTGCCTTTCACCTTCTGCCATGACTATAAGGCCTTCTCAGCCACATGCAACTATAAGTTCAATAAACGTCTTTTTTTTGTAAACTGCCCAGTCTCAGGTAAGTTTTTATCAGCAACATGAAAATGGACTAATACAGTAAATCGGTATCAGTAGAGTGGGGTGCTGCTGAAAAGATACCCAAAAATATGGAAGCAACTTTGGAACTGGGTAACAGGCAGAGGTTGGAACAGTTTAGAGGGCTCAAAAGAAGAGAGGAAAAGGTGAAAAAGTTTCAGACTCCTTAGAGACTAGCTGAATGACTTTGACAAGAATGCTGATAATTATAGGAACAATGAAATCTAGGCTCAGGTGATCTCAGATGGAGATGAGGAACTTGTTGGGAACTGGAGCAAAGGTGACTCTCTTTACATTTTAGCAAAAAGACTGGCAGCATTTTGCCCCTGCCCTAGAAAATTGTGAAACTTTGAACTTGAGAGAGATGATTTAGGACATCTGGCAGAAGAAATTTCTAAGCAGCAAAGCATTCACGATGTGACTTGGGTGCTGTTAAAAGCATTTATTTGTATAAGGGAAGCAGAGCATAATAGTTCAGAAAATTTGCAGCCTGACAATACAATAGAAAAGAAAATCCATTTCCTAGGGAGAAATTCAAGCCTGATGCAGAAATTTGCCTAAGTAATGAGGAGCTGAATGTTAATCCCTAAGGCAATGGGGAAAATGTCTCCAGCGCAGTTTAGAGATCTTCATGGCAGCTCCTCCCATTACAGATCTGGAGGCATAGGAGTAAAAATTGTTTTCATGGGTCAGGTCCAGGGTCCCCATGCTACATGCAGCCTCGGGACTTGGTGCCCTGCATGTCAGTTGCTCCATCTGTGTCTGAAAGGGTCCAATACAGTGCTTAAGCCATGGCTTCAGAGGGTGCAAGCCCCAAGTCTTGACAGCTTCCACATGCTGCTGAGCCTGAGAGTGTACAGAAGTCAAGATCTGGGGTTGGGAACTTCCACCTAGATTTCAGAAGATATATGGAAATGACTGGATGCCCAGGCAGAAGTTTGATGAAGGAGCAGGGCCCTCATGGAAAACCTCTGCTAGGATAGTGCAGAAGGGAAATGTGGGGTCATAGCCTCCACACAGAGTCTCCACTGGGGCTAATGGAGCACTGCCTAGTGAAGCCGTGAGAAGAGGACCACAGTCCTCCAAATCCCAGAATGGCAGATCCACCCACAGCTTGCACTGTTTGCCTGGAAAAGCTGCAGACACTCAATGCCAACCTGTGAAAGCAGCCAGGAGGGGGACTATACCCTGCAAAGCCACAGGGATAGAGCTGTCCAAGGCCATGGGAGCCCACCTCTTGCATCAGTGTGACCTGGATGTGATGTGAGACATGCAGTCAAAGGTGATCATTTTGGAGCTTTAAGATTTCACTGCCCCGCTGGATTTTAGACTTGCATGGGGCTTGTAGCCCTTTTGATTTGACCAATTTCTCCCGTTTGGAATGGCTATATTTAGCCAATGCTGGTATCCCCATTGTATCTAGAAAGTAACTAACTTGCTTCTAGTCTTATAGGCTCATAGGTGGAAGGCACTTGCTTTGTCTCAGATGAGACTTTGGATTGTGGGCTTTTGGGTTAATGCTGAAATGGGACATTGGGGACTGTTGGGAAGGCATGATTGGTTCTGAAATGTGAAGACATGAGATTTGGAAGGGGCCAGAGAAGAATAATGTGATTTTGTTCTGTGTCCCCACCCAAATCTCATCTATGGCTCTCATGATTTCCAGCTGTTGTGGAAGAGACCCGTTGATGACATGTGGATGGGTCTTTCCCATGCTCTTCTCATGAGGTGAGTAGGTCTCATTAGATCTGATGGTTTTAAAAATGAGAGTTTCCCTGTGTAGTCTGTCTCTTTGCCTGCTACTATCCATATAAAGATGTAACTTTCTCCTCCTTGCCTTTCACCTGCTGCCATGATTGTGAGACAGCCATGTGGAACTGCAAGTCCAATAAATTGTAAATTGTCAAGTCTCAGATACGTCTTTATCTGCAGTGTGAAAATAGACTAATACACTCCCCAAATAATATGTTGACATCTTAACTCCTAGTAACTGTGAATGTGACCATATTTGGAAATAGGGATTTTGCAGGTATAATCAGGTTAAGATAAGGCCATTAGAACTGGCCTGGATTCAGTATAACTGGTGTCTTTATAAGAAGGAAAATTTGGACACAAAAACTCATATGCACAGAGTGAAAACAGAGGAAGATACTAGAATGATATATCTATAAGCCAAGGAACTCTAAAATTTGCCAAGTACAGACAGAAACTAGAGCCTTCAGAGAGTGACACCTTGATTCCAGACTTCTAGTTTTCAGAACTCTGATCAAATAAGCTTCAGTTGTTTTAAGCCACCTGGTTTCTGGTACTTGGTTACAGCAGCCCTAGGAGACTAATGAACTCACCAATTATTATTATCCATTTAAACTTCAAAAGATTCACAGAGGAATAACATGACCATTTACTGTATGAACAAGTAGATAGCATCTTTTTTATGTTACTCTTGGAAAAGGGCATTACATTGGTTTCTCATGGCTGCTATAATAAATTAACACAAAAGTGATGACTTAAAACAACACAATTTTTTTCTCTACAGTTCTGGAAGCCAGAATTTTAAAACCAAGATGTCAGCAGAACCATACTCCCTTTGGTGGCTCTTAAGCTTCTGGTGACTGTCAGAATTCTTTGACTTGTGGACACATCACTCCAATCTCTGCCTCCATTGTCACATGGCCTCCTCTTAAATCTGTCAAACCTCCCTTGGCCTCATTCTTACTTGTCATTGGGTTTAAAGCCCATATGAATAATCTAATATAAACTCTTCCTTTCAGAATCCTTAATTTATTTACCACATAAGTTTTGCTATATAAGTTAACATTACTATTTTGCCATTCACAGGCTCTGGAGATTAGAACATGGGCATATCTATTTAGAGGTAAACATTCAGCCCACTACAGCATACAACTCTTAATACATATTTAAACACATAACCACATCCAAACTTCTAATTCTCTAATGATATTATTAAACATCAACCATATTTTCCTATTGAGTTCTTATCTACAGTTTCTTATAGCAGTAATTTAAACCTAAAATGACTACAAAAATGCAATAACTTTATAATTTTTAAAAAATTGAATATTTTGCACATTTTCTACAATGAAGATAGAGGATGATTAAAATTGTAGTTTTATGAGTTACTTTTTTTAATCACCCAGAGTTTATAGATTACATTAAGCTTCACTTTTGGTTTGTATATTCTATGGATTTTGATAAATGTGTAATTAATTGTATCTAATTTATGGCATCATAGAGAGTACTTTCTCTGCTAGAATAAAAGTCCTCCTTGTTTCACCTGTTCTTCCCTTAATCTCCTAAACCCTGGGAAACCACAGCTCTTCTTATTGTCTCTATACTTTTGCCTTTTCCATAACTTAATATAGTTGGAATCATAAAATATATATCCTTTTCATATTGGCCTTGTTCACTAAGAAATATTCACATAAGTTTCCTCCATGTCTTCTCATGGCTTAATAGCTCATTTCTTGTTAGCAATGAATAACATTAAATTGTCTGGATGTACAAGAGTTTATTTATTCAACTACTGAAGGACATTTTGGTTGCATCCAAGTTTTGGCAATTATCAATAAAGTTACTTGGCGCATCCATGTACCAATTTTTGTATGGAAATAAGTTTTAAGTTTATTTGGGTGAACACCAAGGAATGTGACTATTGTATTGTAAGAGTAGGTTTAGTTTTGTAAGAAGCTGTCAAACTGTATTCCAACATGACTATAACACTTTGCATTCCCACCAGAAATGAATGAAAGTTTCTGTTGCTACATATTCTCATCAGTATTTGGTCATCGGTGTTTTGGATTTTTGACCATTCTTATGGGAATGTAGTGATGCTATGTTGGTGTTCAGGGTGCCCTTAATTCACCTGAGAGGACATTTCTCCAGGTTCTTGTTTTATCGCACTCTCAAGAATGAGAGAGGAGACCACGGCACAGTGAGTTCATAAAAGTAAATGACAGACTCAAAATTGTTTGTAGAAAGTGATTTCTTTAGGTAGAGAAAGAAAAAGGAGAAGGAGAGAGAAAGAAACAGCTAACTCTCACACTGAGTGAGAGAATCCAGACAGATGGAATCCAGGAGAGGAAAAGAGCTTCCACACTGAGCGGAAGGGAATAGAGAGAGAGATGGAGTTTAGGAGGGAAGACAGGCTTCCACAAAGGTGTGGAAGGGGACTCTAGATGGGAAATCCGAGAGAGAAAGATGGCTTCCATGAAAGGAGTGTTCGTGGAAGAGGACCCAAACATGGAGTCCGAAGGAGTGTGGAAGAAGGGGACTTTTAACCTGGGAGGAACCCCACCTTCTCTAAGATCCCAGGCCAGTGAAAGAAGGTCCTTAGAACTTCTGCTGGAGTGATTGACTTTTGACCCTTTCCTGTATCTGCGAAAATTAAACATAAAACGTTAAATCTCCCAGATGGAGAGACATAGGAAGGGAGCTCGGCTCTGGGAAGTTCTTGCCCTTAAAACTATGCCCCCTCATGGACCCAGAAAGAGAAGACATTCCGTCAGTGATACTTTGTTGTTATCGTTTACATTTCCCTGATGACATTTAAGGTGTTGTATAATTTTTATGCTTAGTCACCTCCTGGGTAAGGTGTCTGCTAAGGTTGTTGGCCTCTTTTAAAAACAGATTGTTCATTTTCTAATTGTTGAACTTTAAGAGTTATTTGTATATTTTGGTTGGTAGACATTTATCAGATATATCTTTTGAAAATATTTTTCCCAGTTTGTGAATTGTCTTGTCTTTTTATTTTCTTGAACAGTGTCTTTTGCAGAGCAAAACCTTTTCATTTTGATGAATTACAGCTTATCAATTATATTATAATGTTGATGTTGGGTCTAATAAACCACAGCCAAACTTAAGGTCATCTAGATTTTCTACTATGGCATCATCAAAAATTGTCATAGCTTTGCATTTAACTTTTAAATCTAGGATCCATTTTGAGTTAAATGTATGAAGGTTGTGAGATCTGTGTCTAAGTTTCTTATTTTTTTGTATTCGAATTTCCAATTATTTCATCACCAGTTGAAAAGACTATCTTTTTCCAGTGGATTGCTTTTGCTCTTATGTAAAAGATCAGTTGATTGTATTTATGTAACTTTATTTCTAGGTTCTCTGTTCCACTGGTTTGTCTGTTCTTTCACAAATACCAGTGTTTTAATTACTCTAGCTCTATAGTAAGTCTTGAAATTGCTTAGTATCAGTCCTCCAACTTTGTTTTGCCCCTTCAGTATTCTGTTGTATATTCTGGGTCTTTCGTCTTTCCATATAAGATTTAGAATCAGCTTGTCAATATCCAGAAAATAATTTACCAGCATTTTTATTGGGATTCTGTGGAGGGCTTAGATCAAATGAAAAAGAACTGACATCTTGACTATTAAGGTTTTCTATTCATGAACACGGAATATCTCTTATTTATTTAGGTATTCTTTGATTTCTTTTAACAGCATTTTTAGTTTATGTAGATCATATACTATTTATCAGATTTATGCCTAATTATTTCCTTTCTGGGTATGCTAATGTAAATAGTATTGTGTCATTTTATTTTAAAGTTTACTTGTTCATTGATAGTATATAGGAAATAAATTGGCTGTAGTATATTAACTGTCTGTCTTGCATTTTTGTTATAATCATTTATTAGTTCCAGAAGATTTTTATTGTTTTTTTTTTTCAGATTTTCTATTTGGATAATCATATTATCTTTGAACAATGACAGTTTTATTTTTTTCTTAACAATTACAACTTTTATTTTTTACTTTTATTTTTCAGTCTTGTTGCATTAGCTAGAATTTTCAGCACAATGTTGAGAACTGGTGAGAGGGGACATCCTTTCCTTGTTTATTATCTTAATGAGAAAGCATCAAGTTGTTAATCATTAAGGTTTTCTATAGATATTCTTTATCATTCTAAGGATTATTCTTAGTTTACTGAGTTTTCAGTAACGAGTGTTGCATTTTGTCCAATGCTTTTTCTGCATCTATTGATATGATTATATTATTTTCCTGCTTAGATTATTGATGTGATGAATTATATTCATTGATTTTGAAATGGTGAACTAGACTTGCACACCTGGAATTAATCACACTGGTCATAATTTAAATTTATATTATTTTTTATACATTGTTGGATATTATTTGTTAATATTTTGTTGATTTTATTGCATCTATGTTTATAAGACATAGTTGATATGTAGCTTTTATTTATTTTAATATCCTTGTCTTTGATACTAAGAGAAAGCTAGCTTCATTGAATAAATTAGAAAGTATTTCCTCTGCTTTTGTCCTCTGAAAGAGATTTCAAATAATTGATGTAGTTTCTTCCTTCAGTGTTTAGTAGAATTCATCAGTGAACACAGCTGGGCCTCGTGCTTCCTACTTGGGAGGATTATTAATTATTAATTCAACTTCACTATTAAGTCAATTTATTTAACAGCCTATTAAGTGTATCCTTTTTAGAAAACAACAACAACAACAACAAAATAGTAAACTTTCTTGTATCTTTTTTTTTTTGAGATGGAGTTTCACTCTTGTTGCCCAAGCTGGAGTGGAATGGTGCCATCTCAGCTCACTGCAACCTCTGCCTCCCTGATTCAAGTGATTCTCCTTCCTCAGCCTCCCCACTGGCTGGGATTACAGGAACCGGCCACCATGCCTCGCTAAGTTTTTTTATTTTTAGTAAAGATGGAATTTCACTATGTTGGCCAGTCAGGACCTCCCTCCAGTGATCTGCCCACACCTGCCTCCCAAAGTCCTGGGAATGATTACAGGTGTGAACCATCACAACCAGCCTCTTGTATCTTTTTGATAGGTGGTAGCTTTACAGTTTTGGAGCCAAGTGCCCACTGATGGCTTTTATCCATCTAGAAAACTAGGAGATAAAACTGTTATATTTTTATAACTATTTTTTTTTAGGTGGAGTTTTGCTCTTGTTGCTCAAACTAGAGTTCAATGGCAGATCTCGGCTCACTGCAACTTTCGCTTCCCAGGTTCAAGCAATTCTCCTGCCTCAACCTCCCAAGTACATAGGATTACAGGCACACGCCTCCACACCCAGCTATTTTTTTTTTTTTTTTTTTGTATTTTTAGTAGAAATGGAGTTTCTCCATGTTGGTCAGGGTGGTATCGAACTCCCCACCTCAGGTGATCTGCCCTCCTCGGCCTCCAAAAGTGCTGGGATTACAGATGTGAGCCGCCATGCCCAGCCTATAACTAAAGGGATGACTCCAAGGTCTTTCAGAAAAACACTCCTGTGTTGTAAAATGGACAAGAGGCTTTCGAATAGGTTTGCATACATCTGAAATGGCTGAGAAATAATTTGTGCTTTATTTTTTTGCTTGTTTGTTTTTAAAGGAAATAAATGTTCAAAGAAAAGAGAGGTCAGTGTCTGAGTTAGAAAGAAGCCCCTCTGAAGTTTAGTCCAGCTGAAGGTAGTAGTAAGAGCATCTTGAAGTCAGGTGTTGTGATAGGAGCCTATAGTCCTGGCTCTTGGGGAGCATAAGGTGGGAGGACGACTTGAACCAAGAAGTTCAAGATTGCAATGAGCTATGATTCCACCACTATATTTAAGCCTGGGCAACAGAGTCAGAGCCTCTCTCTCTGGGAAGGGTGGTGGGAGAAACATCTTGAGCATCCTGGGCAGTGTCTTAAGTCTGCTTCTCATACACACACACAAACATTTGCTTCAATATAGGTAATACTAATGTTTTTCGAAGAAGACATTATTTACTAATGAACATTATTTACAAATAATTTAAAATATTACTTAAAATAATATGTGAATATTTACTAAAATGTTCCTGACCTATTTTAAGCCATTGTAAAATATAGATTAGCTTATGCTGGAAATTCAAAAATAAAATGACCGTTAATACTGGATATTATTTCCAAATTGAAAGATAGAGATCCACTTATAAAAGAACAGAAATAAAATTAACAAATCTAGATTTGGAGATTAGTCTCTTAGTCTAAAACTTTTAAAAATCCTTATGTTTGCACAAATATTATAAACATGTTTGAATCCAAAGGTGACTTCCTGAACTAAAAGTTAGATATGGTCAGCATTTATTTTTGCTTTCATTGGGCAAACTTGTCTTACTAGAAGCAAACATGTGGGATGCATATATACCAATTTTTGACTTTTAATTTATCAATCCACGGAAACAACAATTTTCTAATTCAAATAAAACTTCTGAGAGTCACATAAGCATATTCAGAAAACTTGCATGAATAAAAAAAAACTGTTGCCAAATAATATTTGTAATAGCAAGAGCACAGAAGCAGAGATTTATGGATACAAATTACTTTGAAATGAGGACAGCTATCAAAATTAAATAAAAAGAGCAAGTATATTTTTGAGTTCTTTGATATTTTCTGAACTCCAAATGCCCTCATACTTTCCTATTTCTGTCATATGTGTACATCTTCAGCAGCAAAGAAATTGGCCAACATAAGGAAGTGCTTGGAAAAACACGACACGTCTATTCTGAGCAATAGTTAGGAGGACAGCTATTTCCAAACAGAAGAGACAGATTTGAAGTTTTCTGTCTTGAATCATAGAATGTATTATGTGTCTATTTAGAAGCTCTTCATTTTAATTGTCTCAAAATCGGAGGAAAAAATATCGTTCAAACATATATTTAAATTGCTCTAATTTTACTTTCTTTAGCAGATTGCTAAAATGAGAATCATGTCACTTTCTTTTTATTGAGGTCTCACTCTCATCCAAGCTAGAGTGCAGTGGTGTGATCATAGCTCACTGTAACCTCAAACTCATGAGCTCCAGTGATCCTCCCACCTCAGCCACCTGAGTAACTGGAACTATAAACCCACAACACTATGCCCAAATATTTGTGTGTGTGTGTAAAGACAGAGTCTCACTATGTTTCCCAAAATGGTCTTCAACTCCTAGCCTCAAGTGGTCCTCCCTTTTAAGAGTCCCAAAGTGCTGAGATTACAGGCAACAACTCACCCAGTCTTATATTGTTTTCTGATCTAATAAAATTGGCATGAATTTATTCATGAGCCAAGACTGCAATTTAGCTTGATTTACTTGTTTGTCTTTCCAGTGAGAAGAAACATGTATTAAGGATAAGAATGTAGCTGTGTGGTTTTTTAAAAATATTTTAATGTTTATTAATTGGCCAAAGCTATATTCTAAGTTTGTGGAAAAGGGTCAAATGGGAATTAAATTATTCATTTCACATGCATATCATCCTAAAAGTGCTGAAATATACAGAAAGCAATGGATGAAAGTTAAAATATCTATAATTTAATCTTTCCATAGACTTCTAACATGACTCAGAAAAGAATCAAAGAAATAATGCCATTTATTTTATTTACACATTTGGTATTTTTCTAAAAAATATATAAATTTTGTTATATCCAGTCTCAAAACAACTATTCAAACTCAAATCAATGTCTTTACAGCTTCTTTTGATGAAACAGAACTGAAGAAAGTACTGAGTATATGGTACTCAAAACAACTGAGTGCATCGTGATGATATAATAAAATAGTTTGAGATGTGTTTTATTTCAACAAATAGTGATCTATATGCAAGATGGAATATCAAGTACTAGGCTAAGGTGTGGCTTTTCTTTACATGGAACTGAGTATATCTTTGGGTGATACTGAAAATAGTTGTGGGGATATATGCACAATTATTCATCACACAACTCAATCAATATAGACAGAAAACAAACACATGCAGCAAAGGCATTAGCTACAGAAATTGTGTACTTGATTTTTTAAAGTTTTATGAAAGCATTTCCAAAAGCAAAATCACCAAGTGCTATATGATAAAATAACCTCAAACAATTTGAGATAGTAATGTTTTAACAGACTTATTTAACTAAATTACTATCTGCCTGAATCTGAGATAAAGCATAGCTTACAAAATTATTGGGGTAATCACTAAACTAACAAGCTGAACATCATACCTATACCTAGGAATGTGAAACATTCAATGGGTTTGAAAGCAAAGGGTGACACATGAATATCTGTTTGTACTTTTTCTTGGTTGGTTTAATGTATACATAATAAGAGAATCACAAAATTTTGAAATTTTGATATTACCGCAAATACTAAATAAAAATAAAAAGGCTTCTTTCAAAAAGAATTGATCTTTTTTTTATCCCAATGCTCTGTTGTGTTATTTGTTTTACTGAAATAATGGAATAAATCTTAGTCCAGAGGCTATCGTACAAGAAAGTGAAGGGCAAAGAGGTGCAGGATAGCAAAAGAAAATAATCTTTCCCCAATTCAGTAACAGAAAGTTACTGCATTTTACAGATACTTCTTAACTGTTTCACATTAATCAGAGCATAATATGGTTTAGCCTCTGAAAATATATTTTATTTTCATATCTTCAAGATGAAGATTTTAGAGAGATTCAGTATTTGATATGCTATGAATGGTGAGCAATCTGTAAGCCAGTTTTTTCTTCAAAATATATCTAATACAATTGATTTAAACTGCTGTACAAATAATCACAATGTAAAGTATTGTTTCTATCAGTATTTTCCTTAAATTTTTATTTAATTGACTGCCATAGACAGACACACATTCTAGTAAGAGAATAATAGCCTCTCTTGTTGGAAAGATAAATGCATGCAGAAGAATATTAATTACACCAAGTGGTAATTATACAGGATAAATATATGCAACAAAGAATTTTTAAGAAGTATGGTTCTTATACCTTGCTCTCTTTCCCACATTTATTAGCTTATTAAATAAGTTTATGTCACAGTAAAATTTCTTTTATTATCCTAAAGGAGAATTGAGAGGTTTAACAATTAGTTATAAATTGATTCAACTTCAAAACTGTAGCTGTTAATGCAATTATGCAAAATTAGCCATAAAATGAACCAAATGCTCAAAAATAAATGTAAAAGAAATACTCTCATCAAATAAAGTTAGTGATCACTGTTAAACTCTACAGAAAATAAATTATAACACGCAAGGGAATATTACTTCTCTGGAATATCAACATTATTTTTTATTTTCTATTCTATGAATACTTTTTAAAAGCAACTAACTTGCTAAAATGCATTCAACAAATTTTTAATGTTTACTTTTTAGGTAAAAATAATTATTAGATGTATTCTTTTACTTCTCAAAATAAATATGTCTAACCAAATTCTTTTAAAATTTTCAAAGATTCCTTAATGACACATATTAAGTAAATGTAAGAGAAGCCCAGTGGCGACATGTATCATTGACCTTGGCCCTCTGTCTGAGTTTAACAGGTTAGAAGGTTTATGATTTTTGATAATGTCAACCAATGGGGGTAGTCAGGCTACCATCTCAACAACTCATTGTTGTTCACTGTTGATCTTGTTTACTTGTTGACTCAGGGTGAATTAAAAAAATGACACTTTGATTTAGATTTACATTGTATTTGATTTGCATTTTTTTTCAAGATAAGATATCATAAAATATATCCTTGTGAAGGGTGATAATCAAAAAAGACTGTACTAGCAAAAATAAATATTGACATACCTTTATATTCTGAATAAAAAAGTAATATATGATGAAAAATAGAAAATCATTGGACAAAAAATAAATTGGTCAAGTTTTATTCCTTAAAAATTTAATTGAGAAGATATTCATAAGAGATTAACAAAAAATTAGATAGTAACCTTTTTAAATCTCAGGTAAATATCATGATAAACTGAATAATCACCTCAGTGAATAAAGATTTTGGAGACACTGCTTCTGGAATACTGTAAGTGCCCTAATTGCCTCAACATGAAAATCTCCTCATAAATCCTATCCTTGCTCCCCATTTCTGTAGAATTAAGTACCAATTCCCTAGTACACTATATAATTCAGCAACTCATATGTGTACTTATCCCATTAAGTACATGCCTTTTGTGAACAAATGTGAGCTTGAACCAGCCAATCTTTCAAGATGGATCCCAAGTGGCTAACTAGACCTAAATTTAACATAGAGCTAATAAGTTCCCTGAAAACCCACACCACAGTTCAACTTTGAGATTTTCAGAGATCACCTGAACTAAGCAATTAGTGCTCATTCAAACCAGTCAATCAGACTTCACCTTCTTTCATCAATCTGGGTTCCAATGTATCAACCAATCAGAACTAAGCAACTTTGAATCCTGTTCATTTGCATAATGGACCTGATTGAAAATCTGGGCAGGCACATTTGTCATAGAACCTGAACCCTCCCTTTGTTATTTGGAAGGCACCTTCATTTTACACCCAAGGCTAGATTTTCTGGGTTCTCAGACAGTTCACTAGAATAAGGTCTCTTTTCTCCAAATTCGTTTTCCTTTTGTTTATATTTGTTGCTCATTTTATTTCTACCCCTACCACCCTCCATGTTCAATGCAAATCAAATCCTGGTCTTAAAACATGTCTTCTCAACTTTTTAATCAATTTGTTGTATAGCCTTGTGATTTTTTCAACACTATTCTATTAGGCAAGAATATCCCAACATTCCTGTTTTTACATAAAGCAACCGTAAAAATTTCAATATTTAGCAATAGCATATGTCCTCTATGATGCTTTTGGAGGCCACACTTAAGAACTCAGGGCTTCCTCCTTAGACTTTTTACTGCACCTTGTCTGAATTTCTACATAGCATTGACACTGTTGATTTTAAAATAGTATTTTTATCTACTAATCCGTATACTTCCTGAAGCTGGGATTCCATTTTATTTGTATTTCTGCCCACAATGTCTGACATAGACTGGATTCTTACTAAGGACAACGAAAAGTGCAAAAAATTTTAGATCTCTACGGTTTAGAACGATTCACCAAAATTGATTCAGAAAGGAAGTCCGGTCATGGAATAAATTCTTGATGTTTGATTACAGCTTCCCTGTCACTATCACCTTTGGGGATCTGAGAGCAAGTGTGATGTGTATGAGAGTAGAAACACTCAAAATGTATTTTCCATTCTTATAGTCAAATTATAGTCAAGCCCACATGACCTCATGTCTAGATTACAAAAGAGTCTCCGATTCAAGTCTCTTCTTCACTTCAAGGCATTTTAGACAATTAGGACCTGATTATTTTCACCACTTACTCCATTATCATGCCAATCCCTTGGTTATGTCATATTTTAAATGACATATAGTATAATTCTCCCTACTCAATCATTAGTATTTTTGTTGTTGTTGTTCTTTATTTTTACATAATGTAGATTTTCCTTTAATGTAAATTAAGGCCTTGATTCCAGAGATTTTAATTTAAGTAGTCTCAACCAGGGTTAACAGTTGTATGTTTAAATTAAAACAAGTAATTTTCATACATATCCATGATGAAAAGACAAACTTAAAGGCCAACAGTTAGACAAGTTACTCCAAACATCCAATCACCAACTGCTTTACTCTCAAAATATTTACTCTAATGTAATCACCATTACATATTAAAATCTGCATGTTGTTTAGACCACTTGGACAACTTTTCATTTTGTTAGTACTGACCCAAGAATTTATGCAACAAATTAAGGCAAAATACAAACAAACATGATTTTAGAGTTACAAAACCCAACTTTGAATTCATATCCAGCATCTACTACCTGCATTTCCTGTGGAAATCCCAGTTTCCTTACCTTTAACTTGTGCAAATTATAAAAGATGACACTTGGGAAGATTCTGAAGAAGTATAGGTTTTAAACGAACATTAGTTGCTTTTCCCATCATCTAAATATGCAAGCTCTTATACAGCAGTTATTCTTTGCACACTGATTATCTTCAACTTTGTAATGCCTTTGAAACAGATTTGAAAATGCATGACTGCTAAAGACTGCTCAAGCTAACCACTTCCCAGTCTAGGTATTATCTTCAATAGAGTTGGAGAGAATAGTCCTTTCTATCTTTTTGAGGCTCAGCTGTTCATTCATAGGTACCCTTGGAGCCCAGCAAGCTGTGTATATGGTTACCTAATGTGTATATTTGTTGGGATAAACACTTAAACTTTTGACCAAATGTAATAAGTGGTCAACATTTTGAGAGAAAAATAAAAGGAGTGCTTCTTTATCTTGTATGCTTTCATCTCAGTTAAAATTTTATATTTTGAAGAAAACCTCTGATATGGTTTGGTTCTGTGTCCCCACCAAAATCTCATTTCAAATTGTAATTCTCAATGTTGGGAGAGGGACCTGGTGGGAGGTGATTGGATCATAGGGCTGGATTTTCCCCCTTGCTCTTCTTATGATAGTGAGTTCTTAAGGTACCTGCTTGCTTAAAAGTATGTAACACCTTCCCCTTCACTCTCTCCCCTGCTCTCCCATGGTAAGATGTGCTTTCTTCCCCTTCACCTTCCACCATGATTGTAAATTTTCTAAGGCTTCCCAGCCATACTTCCTGTACAGCTTGCAGAACTGTGAGTCAATTAAACCTCTTTTCTCCCTAAATTACCCAGTTTCAGGTAGTTCTTTACAGCAGTATGAGAACGAACTAATACAACATCTTCGTCATTCCATTTTCAGAGTTTATTGCTAACCTAGACAGAAAAATTAATAATCCTGGATAATGATCTTGGTGTTATTTAGGAAATGTCTCATAGAAGAATTGGTAATATGACAAACGCTTTCTGAGGTGGCACTGGTACTAGCCAACATAGTGGTGGACATGTGCGTTAAAGTCTTATAGGACACATTTGAAAGTGTATGCTTTTGCCTTTGACGTGATTATGATTGCACAGTGACATGAAGGTGTTACATTTTATTTTCCTATACTATTGCTTTTTTTATTGTTTACTGTGGGTCAATGGCAGAACAATGTGTTTATTGTTGGAATGGAGAAGGTAATAGTAAGTTAGCTAACACTGTCACTTTTTGAGTTTCTGCTAGGATAGTCAGATGCTCAAATGTCATTTAAGTGTCAGAGTAGACATCAAAGAAACATTAGTTTAACTTTTTATTTGGACTATGTGAGGACAAAAAAATGTCTAAGACAATACTCTTAGTTGTCAATGCTTAAGTCAAAATGAAATGAATTTTTTTCTGAAAGAAATTTTACCAGAAGTCTTTGTGTTAAACAATAACTTCAGATATGGGCATACTTCTTTTGCAAAGAGAATTCAACTGTTCGTTTTGGATATATTATATATGTATACATACTCATATACATATGTATATGTTGTATATAAATATAGATAGATGCACACAAATATATATGTGTGTATATATATAATTTTCTTATTGAGAGTTTTGATTCTGTTCCTAATTGGCATTCTGATGATGCAAAGATAATTAACTAATTCCTTAAATAAAAGAACAAACACCTTCTGGCTCATTGTTTTCTTGAATTGTTTAACCTCTAAAGAATAGTGTTGTAATTTTATAATTGTATCTGCTTTAATTGAACAAGTAAAGATCAGAATTATGCATTTTAAATATGTGATAAGACTCATCAGTGAAGCTTGTATTTAATAATGATTTGTGTGGAGGCAAAAATGCTGAACATGGTGCTGTGTGCCTTTGACTGAGTGCAGTATACACTAATTGCTCAGTAAGTGCTTGTCTCTTTCAGAGATGAGTGTGAAAAGAAATTCCATTTAAAATGTGAGCAAGGGTATATAGAAAGCTATTTTGAAAGTGGAGATGTTGAGAAATAAGCCTGTCAGCTGTTCTCTTGACAGCCCTCCTGAATGAAATTTCCACTGTAACTGTTATATACACTATCTACACATGGTTTTTATTTTTCAAGTACAAGTAATTCATTCCTTGGGAGCCCGAAAGTGGGAAAAAATTACCGAAACGAGTTTTATCAGGGGCTATAAACAGATTATTGTATTGTACATAAACATAAATCAGACTGTGACTAGATGTCAGTTTAGAGAGTTAAAGGATATAATGTTGATTTTTTTTAATGCACCACTATTATCCTAGAGCTTTATTTCAATCTTCTCATTAAAATTACAAATTATGCCATTTAAACTCTGTAAAAAAATGTTGTATAACTGAGAGCAGAATAAGGAAAGATAGCAATCAAATTATGCTCATTTCTTTTCTCTAAATGTTTTTCCAAAAGAAAAAAATCTCACATGTTATGTTTCTAGTTCTGTCATCCATGGTTACTTCATGGCTTATATTGATATGAGAAAACATTACATAGATTTTACTTAAGTTATTATTTAAAAGTTCATCAGCTCTAGGTTTTGCATGTTAAAGAAGAACTGAGGTTCTCAAACTGCTTATTTACATCATGCATTTTTAAGAAGAGCAATTCTTCATATATAAATGAACTTGCCAATAATAATTATACTTATTACTGCAGAGGCTTGTAAGCCTCAACTGAAATAATGAATATGAAATTCTATACTGTAAACAATAATAGTCTAAATGTTGTTACTATTTTCATATTTATCAGCTGTTGTAGCCATTATAATGTCATTTTTGTTTTATAAAACCAATCAGAAAATAAATATGATTGTGGCCAAAATAATAAGTATATTAAAAAGAAAAATAAAGAATGGTTATGTTTGCCAGAACAAGCCAGTATCAAAATATGTACTTTCTATAGAAACTTAAGGGCCCGAAGATATCAGATTTTCTCCTTGTTTTTCCTCTGTAAACTGATAATATAGTTAGGCCTTCACATATGTCAATGTTTAAATTAGGTATGAGTTACTTGATGACGTGTGATCCTGTGCTATTTTTATCCTCTGAGTATATGCCAGGCTAATGACATGTTGTCAGCACCTGCTGGTCATTTGTTGAATCCATCGTATTAGTCATCACTAGGATACAAGGATAGCACCGAATGGACCTTTGCACCAAATAAGTAAAAGTAAGCACTCTGAGAAGACAATTAGATAATGGGCTGCTTCCTTCAGGCTAATGTAAGAGTGCCAGAGCTCTTTGTTTGGAGGGTGGATTTCATTCTTCTTTCTAGGTCATCTTTGTACAGACCAAGGCAGAGCACAGCGTGCTCAGACATATGCGATTGTCCTGGTTATCATTTTGCTTTGCCTCTTCCTGAAGGAGTATCCAAGGTACTCAGTCGCTGTGGGACGATAAGGGCCTAAATTCAGTGGGTGCATTGCTTTAACCTGCACCACTACTCCTGTCATAAAGATAGGAGAAGTTTGTTTCTTCTTTAGATACCTGTCAATCCAAAACTCCAAATGACCTATTCACATGGACTAGCCAGGCTTAACTTCCCTCAGCACCTTTCCCTTAGCACATCCCTACCTTTTGCTTCAGGGAAGTTGCATTTGGTTCAGAATTCTCTTTTCTATTGTACTCCTGAATAAAATAAATAAAATAAGATAGGAATAAAATTCCTACTATATTCCTGAATAAAATTCCTACTATATTCCTGAATAAAATGTGTTTTTACTGTTTTACCTATTGTCCAGTTTTATTTATCTTTGACATGGGTCAATCTATGTTAGGCCACACGGTAGGTAGTGTGTATGTAAGGCACTGTCCCTTCCTGGATCATTCCAAATGGGATGCTTGTGTTGTTACTGTTCACCATGTATTCACTATGGTATAAATGTAGTAAATTAGAAAAGAAATGTGGATTTTGATATTTGAATGCTTATATTTTAAATACAAATTTTATGTGCAATGGAATGTAGCTTAAGAAGTTTCCATCTCTATCGTCATAGCCTTTTTTTTTTGCTGGGCATGGGGATGGAGTTTTGGCTAAGATTTTCAAGCTGAAGGCTGAGCTTTAACATTTACATGGAGAAATAAAAATACCACGTTAAAAGTTCCAAACATGGAAATAGAGGTGAATTCACAGTTTTATTTATTTATTTGTTTGTTTGTTTGTTTTAAGTTCTGGGGTACATGTGCAGATGGTGCAGGTTTGTTACACGGTTATACACATGCCATGTTAGTGGTTTGCAGCATCCATTGCCCCGTCACCTGCATTAGGTATTTCTCCTAATGCTATCCCAGTTTTCTTTAATATTATAAAAAATAGTTTATAATTTATTTCATTTAGCTGGCATTTTTAATCACTCGTCTGTTACAACTTCAAGACAAGATTATTACTGTTTTTATGGTACTTAAAAATCTTAAGTGAACATAGAGTTTGAGAAATGAACACTATTTTTCATTTAAAATACTATTATAGTTATTTTGGTTAAAATTTGCAGTGGTATAATTTAGTAATATTATGACTATGTGACCACGTGTCTTCATCAAAAAAAAGTATTTGCTAACTGTATCAGGATAGTAAAAGAAACTAAGACTCTTAAAATTGACCATATCAGCCAGCTATGTGGGTTCAATTTTCAGTAAGAAAGTACGTTTATCAGAATTTTAACCAACAGCAACTAGAAAAATTTTGCACAGATTCTAATTGAAAATTAATATGGGTATGTACAGTGGAGACAAGATTTGTATGAATTTTAGATCCTTCAATTATATTCTGTGCATTTTAACAAATGTTTTTGGCTGTGTGCCTTCAAATATCCTACTTTCTATCATTAAAGCCTCTTCATAAAAATGTTAAAAAACAAAAAGAATTGGCAACAAAAGCCAAAATAGACAAATGGGATCTAATTAAACTCCAGAGCTTCAGTACAGCAAAAGAAACAATCATTAGAGTGAACCGGCAACCAACAGAATTGGAAAATATTTTTGCAATCTACCCATCTGACAAAGGGCTGATATCCAGAATTTACAAGGAACTAAATGAGATTTACAAGATAAAAAACAAACAACCCTATGCAAAAGTGAGTGAAGGATATGAACATACACTTTACAAAAGGAGACACATATGAGGCCAATAAACATATGAAAAAATGCTCATCATCACTGGTCATTAGAGAAATGAAAATCAAAACCACATTGAGATACCGTCTCATACCAGTTAGAATGGCGATCATTAAAAAATCTGGAGACAACAGATGCTGGAGGGGATGTGGAGAAATAGGAACACTCTTACACTGTTGGTGGGAGTGTAAATTAGTTCAACCATTGTGGAAGACAGTGTGGCGATTCCTCAAGGACCTAGAAATAGAAATTCCATTTGACCCAGCAATCCCATTACTGGGTATATATCTAA